>JXOV01002754.1:18366-78270 GCA_001014945.1 Clogmia albipunctata
CAGTCCATGCGTCTTAGTGTTAGGCCCCTCAGAAGTTTTTCCAGCGAAATTAGTTTTTATTTACATTCAGTTCAATTGAACATACTGGAAGAGTTTCGCTAATTAACATATTAACCCTGTAGAATTCGCCTTTGTCTTATAATAAGATTTTCTAGGAATAGAATCCTATTTATATTTTTTTTCAAAACGACATATGAACAAAATGGCTTAGCTGAAATTTTGTCTATTAGTGGTATTTATTTCATTTAGCCGGACATATTTTGTCTATACATAGCAAAAATGTCCAGTAATTACAAGAACTCAACTTATCGTCAGTCCTGGAGGCAAAACAATATCGAAGTCAAAATTGTTCTAATACTTCTCATTATAATGAGGATAATTGTTGACGTTAAAACTCTAAAGACTTTTTTTTCGAGATCTAGACCTAAAAGAGGATGGTAAATTATTTGCATTGGATTTACAGTTCTTGAACATACTTTCCTAGACGAACATAGGGTTTTGTTTGCAAAATTATGCGAATAATTACATCTAATTAAGAGGATTTTTTTGGATCACCTACTTTTATCTTTTTGTCTGTAAAATTCACTTCACAAAATTATTTATGTATTATCATAATAAATTAAATATTATTGAAATATATTACGCAAAACATAAGAAATGTAATAAAAATTAGTTAAAGCGTTATTCTTGCATAATCAGAACATTTAGAAGATTTCAGAATTGTAGTCACATCCTTTCTAATGGGATAAGCGCGCGCTTTGGTGGCTGGTGCTGGTTTAGGGAATACGTAAATGGCTAAGTAGGTACATATGTAGTGACATTGTTTGCACAATCCACTTGAAACAATTCCATGTTTAAATGCCTCCTGTTTGCCTAGAAAGAAGAAAGTGCTGAGCTAGAGAGAACTTGGGGACAAACGACGAATAATCCTTATAATGTCGGTGATGGTGGTGCGGTGCTGCTGGGAATGGGGATAGACTTTTGTACGTTCGCACCTACTAATTCTAATTAGAATTTATGTGTTTTATGAATCTATGTACATATGAATGAATAGAGAAAGAACAAGGAGTGAGAGACAAACATGCAAAGTATAGATGAGCGCTTTATTTGCCAAAAGTTGTAATTTAAATTAATTCGTTGTTTTGCGATTTGGGGAACAAACTCCTTGACAATGCCTCGGTAAACCCCACTTTTAAAGCCATTGGGGAGGAATAAATGTTTGTAATGAGGAAATGAGAGTTTCTAGGGGGGGGGAGAGTATGTATGTGTGTTTGTTAACTTTATCCTTGCGATTTGTTTGTGCTTTTCCCTTCCATGGAATTGTGCTTTATTTTCAGCATAGTTAAATTTAGAAGAAGAAGAAGACGAAGAACAAAGGACGAGTAGCTGGCGGCTATTTTCCCAAGAATTAGACACAAGTTTCCTGTTTTCGCTTTTGTTTGTATAGGGAGAGGAAAATAGACACAAATCCTGGAATGCATTTAATTTTTGGAATGCGCTTTTTTGGGCTCTATTTGTAGCCCGTTTTCCTATCTTTTAATTACTACCCATTTTGCTTTTTGCCGAGTTTTTGCAACACCAATTTGTGTGTCTGTTATTTTTCTGAATTTTCTTCCCTCTTCACATGTATGTATTTCCGTTTTGCTTTCGATAGTTTATGTGGAATTGGCAGAGGCTCCTTTCAGAGCCCACCCCACTTTCACGGAATCGTTTTCGCTCGCTGATGAATTTAATACGGATTTAATTGCTCAATAATTAATTGTTCAGTCTACATTGCAGACCCTGATCTGATACTGCCCCGGGGCGATGTGGAGTTTACCACATTGGGCGGTCCGCTGGGGATTATCACGACTAGTGGGCCGGGAGCAGGAGGAGGATTGGGAGGACTGGTCGGACCAGGAGGAGGAATTATTGTAAGTGGCGAGGCGATTGTGGCGGTGGGAGGGACGATTCCAGGGCCAGGTGCTGGAGGTGTTGGAGGAGCTTAACACAATAATAGCTATAAAATTAATACTTAGTCTTTTTTATTGAAAGAAATGGGAGAAATGAGAAGAGAAAAAGTGAAAAATTAACCCAACAGAGATGAAGATGAAGAAGAAAATCAACTGTGAGTATTCCACTCTACAAATTAACTACTTACTTACTTATAACACTGGACTCTGCTCCGGTTAAGAATGAATGACTTTATTATCAGGTCAAACCCGTAGCTATTTTATAAGTTATAAAATGATAGACAAAAAACACCGTTTCATAGTAACTATTTTGTTGGATATGGGACACTGTTTTTATTATCTCTTCTCTATCTAATAAGAACTAAAATTAGATGGAACGGAAAATTGTACATTTTTAAAACTATACATATAGCCAATTAAATGATTAATGGACTATGAAGTGGAGGTTATGTATGAGATCGATTCATCTGTCTGATTACCTGTGTATATTATAACAAAATATTATAGGCGCCTAAAAGGATTTTATTTTGTATAAAGATTCTTTTTCATTAAGATATTAGTCTTTTCGATATTTAATATAAATATTCAAAATGTTTAACTTAAAAAAAGATACAGACTTTACACACAACTCGTACATATAACGTATAATAACTAACAGACAACAGAAATATTTAAGGGTGATGGGGAGAACTTGAGAGAATTCCAATAATTGTTATATTACTAAAATTATAGTTAATTAAAGGAAATGCCACGAGGATAATTTGAGTACTTTTAAGAGAAGAGAAATCTATATGGACTTTTATATACAGTTTAAGTTGTTTTTGCATAAAATACTCATTTTGATCCGTTTTATGCTAATATGGAAAACAGAGAGATATAATCACTCCATCCCTCCCTCCACACAGGACACTGCAAAGAAAGCGTTCTTGACTGCCTCCAGGCCACTACACAATATAATGTCTTTCAAAGTAGTGGCATTTCCGATGGAAAGTTGTTGAATTATTGAAATTAAAGTTTATTTGGGCAGAGAGAGAAAGAGAAAAGTTTATATAACATTCAGTTGAGAAATAATGTAATAATAATTTTTGTTGAATTTCATTGAAACTTGTGTAAAGTATGTGTGTGCGTGTGTGTGAAGAGATAGCGGATGAGATAAATAAGTAAACACAATGACGAATAGGAAAAGAGAAAAGAGCTTGCAATTTAGAGCGCTGAAGACGAAGAAGAAGTAGGCAAAGCAGCAAAAAAAAAGAGTTGAGAAAAGGAAGAAGATTGAAAAAGGGGTGAATTTAAGTAAAGCACGGGAAAAAGCGAGTCTTTTATTCAAGTTGAATAATACATGGGATGTAGTATTTTGTCGGAATTCTTTCATCCCTCATTGAGCATAAAACTTGCTCTTCCCTTCGATTTTTTCTCCATTCTCCTACTTCTTGGATTTCTTCTCAATGGCCAGCATTTTGCACTATTCAAATTGCGATTCTCTTTCTATCCATTACTATGAGATATTATATGACCTGAATTAGTATTATTGTTGTATAAATTTCTATTAAAATATCACAACCTCGATAAACGACTATTTAATGGCCTGAATATTAATTCGATCGGATCATTAGCAGACAATTTGCATCTTTCTCGAACATGAGATACATGTGATTCTTTGCTCCCCCGTTTTGTACCAACTACAGATCCCTTTTTATTATTATATTATGTTCGATTCTATATTGATTCAATATAATGTCACACGACGTGAAAAATCGATCCCATTTATCTAACAGACAAGCTCGCAAAAAGCGGGCTGGCGACCGAAAAAGTTGCAAAAAGTTAATCTTCTGTGCATCAATCACGTTGCCAATTCCTGGCCCGAAAATCCTGCCTGTTTGTGTGTCAGATTTTTGGGATGCGGGTCTATTCCCCAGCGGGGGGAGATCAGAAATGTCCTAAAAAGTCGCTAATCTGTTACTATGTAATGGAAAAGGGAATATTTATGGCCAGTTTTCTGCTAAACAAAACAACTTTCATTTTTGCCATCAACATTCTGATTTTTAGAATTCGATTTACCTCAGTTATATTTTTCTACACTTTATAGTTTTTATTTAATTTAAGATCAATATTATTATGATGATGATGAAAGGAAAGGTGGATTTTATAAATTAATGAACCTGTCATGAGAGAGAATGAAATTGAGGAGGTGGATTGGGGTGAATAGCTAGTAAGAAATGATGGTTGAGTGGAGAGAGAGATAGAGCAGAATCAATAAAATGTACAAAGAATTATGATAAGATTTAACAGACTTTTATTCCGTAGATTAGTTATTTGCTCCCTTTTCAGCAAAGGAAAACGATTCTCTGCAGCTATGATCTCTTGACATTTTCCAATTACCAGGATTACTCTCCACCTACCTACAGTCCTTCCCCCAGAGCTGCACCAATCGATTGCCAGGCTCTTCTCTTCTTATTGAATATTAACCGCAATCGATCCCGCAAAAGTAATTATTATTGACTGCCTGGATGGTAATTGACAATTGAACTTGTGTTCATTTACTTCGGGGCAAAGCAAAAACAGGTAACGTTGCACTTTTTTCAGATTTTTATTTTTTATTCTGAAGGAAATTTAAGACAATAATATTTTGCTATTAAAAGTATGGATAAAATGTTATTGTCATCAAAATAGTTACTTAAATAAGTGAATATTGTTCAAATATAGTAAATTATATTTATTTCGTGGGATTTGGCCAAATAAATACACTCCGTTGCAAGAAGTTGAATACAGTAAAATTATTTTTATAAAGTGATATTTAAAAATTTGTCTATGTTTTATTGTAAATACTTTTGAAATTGTTAATAGTATTGAAAAAATCAATTAATTACAATTATTAGTACTTTTATCCACAGGTACATAAAACACGTCATCCATTATGTCATTTGGCCAATTTACAATAGGTTCGATTCTACTACTGAAACCGATAAAATTTTTGAGATTTTCTTTACTGTATAATAGTTTAACTAAGTGGCTTTCTGAATTTTATATTTATTAGCTATATTTCAAATAAAAATATGAATCTTAGCACTTTTAATTAAGAAAAACTGGAGAAACCGTTTCAAAATGTGAAGTTTTATTGATTTTGCAGAAATATCTGCGCAAAAAATTATGCAGATTTTTAAATGAATTTTTAAATGAATTGGAAATAATGGTTATTTTGATTATTGGGAGATTTTGGTGATATTTTTAAAAAGTATACAATTTTATTCAAAAATGCATTAAACCCAATTTTTCCCAATATTTATTAATAAAATGATATTTTTGAATAAAATAAATACTGTTTTAAAGCCGTTAATTTGAAAAGGAGTAGGATATCAATAGTTTCTATTACTTAAAACCCGAAAAAAGCAACAGTAACCCACCAAAAACGGGAGTGTATTCAAATTTCTACAGCGTTTTTCCAGGGGCCAAAATGGCGCCGCGCGCTGATTTTTGTTTTCTAGAAGTAGCTGTGATGAACTCAATTCCAAAATTTTGTCATACTTTTACTCTCAATTAAAGCCTTAACCCTATTGGCAAAGGAATTTTTTAAATTATGGAAAATACCAGAGATATTGATGATTGAATTCAATAAAATGACTGTATTCAACTTCTTGCAACAGAGTGTTTGGTTTATTTGATGTTCAATCGTTATTTTAAAAAAATAACTATTGAAATTTCAATATTATACCCAAAAGGCTAAAAAAATCTATTTATTTGGCCAAGTCCTTCAAAATAAGAACAAAAAGTTTAAAATAAAATATTGTACTTTATTTCAGACTATTTTATCTCATACCTTATGAGAACAAAAAAATACACGAAATTACTATATCTTATGATTTATTGCTTTGAGATTTTGACGAGGATTTTTGTTAGAAACAATACATTTATTTCAATTGCAAATAACATTGAAAAGTACAAAACAGACCCAACGATTATTTGTAATTGACATAAGATCTGAGAAATACTTCATTTATAATGATATGATAATCTAAACTGCCCTGAAATGACAGTAAGTATTTTAAAAGGGTAATTATATTTTTTTTAACTTGTAAAGGGTTTCCCAAAACTAACGCAACTTCTGAGATTTAAATGTTATAGTTATTAATTCGTTAAGTGTCCTAAAGTACTTAAGTTAGGGCATTGTGTAGATTTACGTATCAGCAACAAGCCCCCAAGATAACTCTGGTAGGACCTATTCTAGATCAATTCGTACAAAAATCATTGTCAGTAAAGAGACCCATTTTTCACATCGAAAACTGAATAAAAAGTAGAATTTTACATTTTGAGCTCGAAAAAAGCCATTGATTTTACAAAAGCCCTTCTTCTTTCCCTGTTTAGAACAGTTTTTGGTCTTAAGGTGTGAATAAAACTTGCGTTTATTTTAAATAGGGCCCAGCCAAGGGTAACAATAAATTTATTGCACTACCGGGTTAAAATATGTAATTAGTTAAGACAAAAGTTGGAAGGTATCAATGCGACCTATTTTTGGAAGAACATATTTTGAAATATACAAGTAACGGAACCATTAAAACGTTTCATGGCCATGTTAAATCACAATTAAACATTATCTTGTTAATAAACTTCTTCAGGATTAATTTTTTCAAACTACTTGATAGATAAGGTCTCATTCAATGTTTCACAACCTATTCAAGAACTTAAAGGTGGAATCGACGTTATCGAGAATAAATAACCCCAACTGTTCCGATTAGTATTTGTATGAAGAGAATTTTGTCCTACAAGCCTTATCCTGGAGGCTATGGCTGAAAGTTATCTCATGTGATATTTCACACAAATTAACGAAAAAAACTGGGATGTTACGGATGTCAATTTCTTTACATCCGTAGAAGTTTCAAATTTTATGTTAGAGCCATACGCTGATATAGTTCGATATGACATAATTGACACAATTACCAGAAAAACTCAAATTTTACATAAAAATACATTTTTAATGTTTCTATAAATACTACCATATATTGTTGAAATTGCCTAATGTTTTATTTGAAAAATATATATTTATGGTTAAACACAAATTTTTTGTTAACTCCATACAAAATGTATTACATACCCAGGTATGTTATGTGCCCGCTTTAAGTATACGGACA
This sequence comes from Clogmia albipunctata, assembly GCA_001014945.1. Classification (NCBI taxonomy): domain Eukaryota; kingdom Metazoa; phylum Arthropoda; class Insecta; order Diptera; family Psychodidae; genus Clogmia; species Clogmia albipunctata. The sequence goes on from JXOV01002754.1 coordinate 25,442, forward strand.
TAAAACACATTATAAATTTGTAAAGAAACACACACAAAACTAAATTCTTGACACATTTTTGAAACCTCGGATATTTACGATTATTTCATCATTAAAAAAATAACTTTAAAACCGTCTTACATACCCGGGTATGTAGATACTCGCTGCAGGGTTAATAATATTTTTAAAAATATTAAAATTGATACAAATTACCGTTGAATGAGGTAAAAAAATTTGTCCGCTTTATAGACGAAGTGGTAACGCTCTCGTCTTCCTCCTCGGAGGCCGTGGCTTAGATCCCTGGGCGGGTAGGATTGACTGGATCATTTTTGGACAAGTCTATGTGCTATTAATTGACTACTAATACACTGAAAATAAATAGTCATGGAAAGTCTAACACCCGTTAATTGAGGTTGAGACTACCCCTAGTTCCATACCGGAATGTTGTGGGAAATATTTATTTATATTTATAAAAAATTGTACTTTAATTTTGGATTATTTATTTTTTCCGGATGTTTTTATTGAGAATAAAAAATGGCAGTCCTTAATTTAACATTTAGGTAATTTTGGAATCAGATACTTTGAAATGTAAATTGAAATGGGGGGTAAATTTCATTCAGTGATTTTTATCACTGTTTGAATTGTTATCATTGATTTACCATCAGGAATTCATTAGTATTAATCAATGAGCATAATAAATAAATACTTGGTTCATTTGATCTTTAGTTAAAACTAATTGAATAAAATGCTATACTCAATTTTAACAAATATTTTTAAAAATCCATTTACGTACTTTTTATGAATATTTAATTGAAAATATTGATTTTCGAACTGTAATTAATCGGTTCATCAATGATCATGATAAGTAAATATTTTTGTCATTAAATTTTTTTGATTAATTATCGATATTAAGTCCGAAATTACATTTAAGAAAGTACGAAATTAAAATTAAAAAATCCAATTAAATAAAGGAATTAAAGGCTAATTAAAATCTTCCATAAATTTTCGACGAAGCAGCATTTCAGGCATGTTGCTATTGAGATGGTTTTTGCTATGAACAGGTTTTGTGGTTGGGGATTGGTGTTACCAATTGAGCTGAGAAATTCTTGGAATGGATGAGTAACAGGTGTTGGTGATGGCCTTTTGACCATATTTTGTAATTAACATCGAAGGCTGCTGGAGGAGGAGGAGAAGGTCAGTTACAATATTCGGGAAACACCACAACCCTTGATTTACTTTGTTGTGTTTCGATTATTCATCAAAGTTACTGATAGGGAAAAAACAAGAAGGGCAGATCCAGGAAACTGAAACCCTGCAACAGAATCGGAATGAGCAGCATCAGTATCGATATGGAGGAGCAAGTTTAGTAAATAGGAAGCGAGGAACTTGTTTGTTGCTGTTGTGCTGCCAGCCAAAAACTTTTCAATTAAACAAAAACGATTTTATTGTTTTGCACCGTGGAGATGAAGACTGGGAAAACTTTTAAGCTCACTCGCTCTCACCCAGTCTCCTTCTTGCACCGTTGCCGGCGCCAAGGCGAATCCCATCCGTGTCGTTAAAAGTTAGATAGAATTTCGCTCCAATTAAAATCCCAATTAAGAACCAATAATAATAATGGCGATAATCAACCGCCATAAATTTGCTCACGTTCATCCAGCGAGAGACAGGCTGCTGCTGCTCCTGCTACTGCTGATGACGGAAGGAATCAATTAATTTTTCGCCGAAAGTTTCGGAGCCAAATTTCACCAGATGGATTTTCGCAAATGAAAACTTCAAATGAGCATGCTAATTTCAACAATCTAATTCCCACATTTTAGGCATTTTGTTGAAGGCAGCAGGGAGAGAAAGTCGCTCTAATATTGGGGCGGACTTCCATTAGTCGAAACTTTTTCATTTGGTCAATCAAAGCCATTTCCATTTGTTTTCAATTTCATTTATTTTTTATTCTCTTCCATTAAAAATAAATCCATTTTCATGGAAATCACTAGTCTACTGCTTTTTTACATTCATCTTTGTTAATGTCCATGCTTGTGGTTAATCCTTTGGTTGTGTGTTTTACCCTCTCTCTCTCCTACCCGCTCCTTATCTCTTCCAAGGAATGGATTTATAAATAGAATGTGGACGGTGAGTGGACATTAAATGTTGCGGTCTCTCGGTGCGATTTGTGAGAAACCGTAAGTTGTCGAATGGTCGATGTTTCGAGTATAAAACTTTCAAATGGTTTATTCTTGGAATACTACAATCTTCAAGATTCCAAGAATTGTATAATCTATTAAAAAGTATTTTAAAGTAATTTAAAACAAATTAAAACTATATTTTAAGGAAATTTAAAGCATTTAATGTTAACTATTATGAAACATAAAGGTTAATTGAATTGAATTTCTTTGTAGTTGTTAATTCTTCTTCTTCGACGACTAAACCACTGTTTCTGGTCCAGGCCTAACTAAATGGTTTTCCGTAATTAAAGTTTTCAAATGCCCTATCTATTCATTTGTGAATCTTTCTCAATTGACAATGGAATATCATGTCTACGAATCAATAGTGCTGCGCGACCTAAAAGCACTGATTATCTTTACCGTCTTTCAGTATTTCTCTTACCATCTTTTCGTTTTAAATGTATTGTAACTGGAAATTTCCAAGTGCAAACGTTCGCCAACTAGTGGCAACTTTTAAAACAAGAATATGACGTGTGAATTAGATTTCAAATGGAAATTTTTTCCTTTAAAATACTGTGCACATCCGGAAGTGTCATCAATAAAATATTGACAGTTAACAGATTTAATAGTGAACCTTATTAAAATTTTAATTTTTACAAAATTTTAAACTATTTATTTGTATTGATTTTGGTTTCGTGTTCAATTATAATTTGAATTCCAGCAAAATTCCAATACTTCCAGCAAAATTTCAATAATTCCAGCATAATTACATTAATTATTTTACCATGTTTTTCGAGAGGGTTTAACACTATTATTTTCTATGATGTGATTAGCACCATGAACTAATGATTCAATATATAGCCATTTTATTGACAGGTGTTTACCACCGAAATAGATCACACATACTACAAAGAAGACCATCTCTCTCATAACTTTCATCTGTATCTATTCATTGAATGGTAGCAAATTACTAGTATTTTAAAAGATCCGGTTTATCTCTTCGATTCTATGTGCTTCATTCGAGCTTTGAATATCTGTTTGATTTGAACAAATATTATTGACGACAAGTGGTTATTACCTACTCCAAATTTGAAAAATGGCTAATAATTGAATAATTTTAGACCTGATTTCTTTCTATAAAAACAAAGATTTGATAAACAGAATCCAGGATGTCAAAATCGTTTAGAACTTATTTGGTTAATATTAATTCAAAATATTAATATTAAATTATAATTGAAGTATGAAAGAAATGAAGATTTCATTTAAAATACGAGTACTTTTAAATTTGGTCGTTTGAATTTTTTGCTTAAATTGTAAATTTTTATATATTTATGGCAGTTAAAAGTTAAAGTTAATTGTTCTCGTATTTATATAAAATCGGAAGATAATTAAAGATAAATAAAGGACATATTTGTATTTCCCATTTATCAGCACCCAAATCATTAATGGGATTAATAATCAAGATAAATTAAAATATTTGTATATATCTTTAGAATTCAATGACAATTTCTTAATCAAGATATATTATTTATCTAAAACATCTCAATAACTAAAAAGATAAAAATTTCGATTTTATCATTTTCTATTTGAAAATTTCGATTCGAAAAACTGACCATTCGACGAATATAGACTATTGATCCATTGATGGATCCAGACAATACATTTATCGAACACATTAGGGCATGGATGGAAGTTAGGGCAGTTTCTTGTCTGGCTTTTGTCCGGCCTCGTTTCCCTTGACCGTAAACGTCACGTAATACCTCTTATTGCTGTCCAGCTTCTCGGAAGGCAGAGGAATCAGCTGCTTGTTGCTGCCATGGGACAGCTCAAGGCTAACCTTGCCGCCGCCGCACTTGTTCGATCCACTGGTCAAGATTTTCGGCAAATAAAAGCTGCCGACTCCATGAGTCTTGTACGGACCAAATCCCAGCTTCGGAATCGTGTGATGGTTCATCATTGGAACTAGAGAAATGAGAAAAAGAAAAAAGTAAAGTCAACATTAGGGTTCGGGTTTAATAAGGAATCATATTCAAACGATGGTAAAAGGTACACTACCGTGCAAAATAAGACAATTTTTATGATTAAGCTTTCATTATAATTGAAGTTTTTATATTTCAGTTGTATTTGTGCAACAAAGTATTATAGTTAAGATTTTTTTAAATTGAGTAAGATCAATTTTTGTTACATAAAATTGAAATGATGGCTTTTATATTTGTTCTTTCAGGGATGTTTTAGTAGCACAATTTCTTTATAAATATTTGTGCAACTCCGTATGGAAAAGTAGCCTGTTTTTAACGCAAATTGGTTCTGCAATGGTTTACTTTACATAATGTTGTCAGAACCAAATCTCTACACAATTTTGTTGGAATATTTTAAGTTGAGAATTTCGTTTCGTATACCCTCATTGTAATTACCTCTATTTCACTACTTGTATCGAAATATACTATTATACAGATAGCTCGATAAGACAAGGCATTATTTAAGTATAAGTTTAAAAAAAGTCTTTGCATTTTTGTTACATAAAATTATATATAAAACTAAAAATTGTTCTGTCAAAGCCCTTTTTATAGAACAAGTGCTTTTTATTATTAAGTTTCACCTCCTTGAAAGAAATCCAACAAATTTATATGGAAGTCATTATGTTGTGTATGGTTTAACTATATATGTCGATAATTTCACAACATAACGTATTAATTCAACTAATTAATTGAAAAAGCAAGATGATATTTCCTATGTGCAATTAAGAGAAACAAGATATAGCTTCCTACACCTTTCTATAGAATTAGAAAAAAAAAGAATTTGAAGGACATAACTAAATTTTAAATTTGATTTTATGAAAACGAGTGTTTGTTTTCAAATTATCGAGTTAATTTGTTTTAAAATGCCTAAAATTTTGTATAAAATACGGTTGATAAGGATTATTAAATACACTGGCTTTAAACGACCCTAGTGTTTAATAATGCTTTATCTTATCGAATTTGTTGTATTAATAACTATTTTAAAGCACTATTGATTTTTTATTATCAAGTGGACGATTTATTTTATTTTTTTATGAAATTGTTTTAATTTATATAAGAGTCAGTATCTTTGTGTACTCGTATTGTTGATTTTAAACTTTTTTGAAATATCGGATCTCTTTTCGAAATGAATGTTTGTGTGAATGATTGAGGATAATTTTTTACAAAATTCAGAGCTAATATTTCCAATGAGCAAAAAAGCTAAAAAAGATCTCAATTCTCTTTAAATAATTGAATTGTAGAAATGAGATTTTTTATTTAAAAAAATCGATGGGTTTTATTGGTTTTTAAAAATAATTGTTCAAAATACATTAAGATTTGTATGAAATGTGGTCAATAATCATTACTTAACTAATGAACATTCAATAAAACACTCGCTTTACTCGTGATTTTAATAATCGTTGTGCTTAAAAATACGTCATCTTATCGACCTAGTTGAATAAAAAACTTTCATATAAGAAGTTTGTTGTCAAGATACTTCCGTACTGTATTATAAATATTTTCTTTGCACGTGGAATAAATCAACATGAAATTTATTACGTTTTTGGTGAAAAATGGAAAACGTAACCTAGGGATATTTGGGATCAATACGAGAACGAACAATGAGAAACATAGGAATAAACAAAAATTCCATAGCAAAATAATTAAAAATAATACACAAAAATTCTCTTATAAAGAAAATAATAAACGAAAAATTGGCGTCGTACTGGTTAGGCACGGGGCTAATAACGCCTGAGGCTCATGTTCGATTACGTTCTGGACTGATACACTTTTCCTTTTTTTAATTATGAACTCCCTTAAATGTATCTTTAAAATAAATAGGACAGTTTGTTCAGATTGGGTGAACCAATTTTTTACAATATTTGTTTGGGCTTCTTTACGGTACGCTTCTATTTATCCTAGGTAAAGGTTTAGTGTAATTTTGATGCGTATTTCAGCTTTATTTAACAAATATGATTGCTTTATATAAAATACTGAAAGTAAGGACGTTGAATTGAATTTACTCTCAAGTAGCAGATTTTAAAAAAAAATCATCAAAAATGACTTTTATGCCGTTTTGTACCTTAAAATTGATATTTTGACATTTGAATTTGCTCTGTCAAAGTTGTTGTTATAGCACAAGTGCTTTTTATTATTATGAAAGTGTGACCTTTGTCAACGAAATTCATCAATTTATATGAAAAGTCACTTTGATACTGGAGGTTTCACAGTTACAAATTGACAAATTTTGACTAATATTGACGATCATTATCCTACTCTCTCAGATTACAGTTATGGATGTTTGTTTTAAAAAAAAATTATTTTAATCAACATTTTGCTATAAAATAGAAACAAAAACATCATTCAAAACTATTACCCAAATATTAGAATTTGTGCCGGAGAAAAATCACTTTTTTAAAAAATTATTGAAAAATATATGCCAATAAAATTTAAAATTAAAAAACTATTTCATAACTCTGAAATATATCTCTTACCGTTATTAAATAATTGTTTTTTATTTATTAATTATATTAAATTTCTAAAAATTAAATAATTTTAAGTAATTAATATTTCTAAATTGTAGAGTTTCTCAAAGTTAGCGTGCCTTTACGAATTCCCAGGTCTTACGGCCATGTAATATCACCAACCAGACACCTTCACTAAAATATTTACACTGAACGTCTTTTAATTAGGTTCAGATTAAACAAATTACGTTAATAATGTATACCAAAATTATGGATTTTATTTTATCAATTTATACATAATTTACCAGATGTTAAATTAATATATTATGTTTACTTTTATACATTGTATTTTCAAATAAAACATTTTGCAATAAAACTAATTCAATTATGTTGAGTGTAATTTTTTTGGTGAAAACGCCTGGTTGGTGCTATTAGATGACCGTCAGACCTGGGAATGCCTAAAGGAACGGTAACTTTGAAGATCAGCAAAATCTTTAGTTATTGTATATTTTAATTTTTTTCTTCGTGCTTCTGAAAATTATCTTTATCTACAGTAATTTTCTCAATTCATTAAAAAAATCTAGGCATTACAGGGTTAATTTACGACAAAAATACAAACCGGATTAAAATTTAATATTTTTAATAAATAATTATGTAAAATATTGATAATCATTTTATAAATTAAATGAAATCGAAAAAATATCAGAAAACAGGTGTAGTCAACGATATTACAAATGTCCGCAGCAATAAGTGCGGATGTCTTACAAAGCAATATGTACATTTTGATCGATTAAGAACAAAAATTGTGCTCGGTAACCATATCGGACAAATAACAATTATTACTTTAAATGAAATTTAATGGACCAGTTTTTGTATTCGAAGTTATAAAAAGTAACTTATGTTGTTCTACCAGCAACAAAAGGGATTTCTAGTAGATTTATATATATTTACACAATTGCACCGCCTCTAGACAAAATCAGAAGGGTTTTTAAAATCAAATCATAATTTAAACAAAGTAATGAATTAAAATTTTAAGCATTTTTGTAGGTTAACAAAAGAAATTCTCCATAAATGGAAGCAATAAAATAATTGAACTTAATTTCGTAATAGTCTACCTAAAATGGGGCAAATAAAGGAGCTTACTGTATGCAGCGCACGGGATTCCTGTGTAGGCATGAGCGGCATGAAGACATCGATGGGTTTTCGTTGTACACTGAAGGGCCTTTTCGTACTGCTTGTAATCCGGACTAAGTCTCCGCTCGGCCTAAACAAGATAATATTCAAATTAATGGAAAGAACTTGAGGGAGGCAAATATTTTAAAAAAAGAAGAAGAAAAACAATGGCTAGCCCAAAGTTGGTTGATTTTGTTACAGTACCTCCTTGTAAACGTCGGAAATGTTTTGAAAATTGTAGGTGCCGTGCTTTTGCAAACTTTTCAGTGTCTCGTAGAGGAAAGTTTCGAAATTTTTGAAGGTGAACTCCTTGTTGGGGTAGCGCCTCAGAGTTCCGCCGGTCTCGTAGCCGAGCGCCTGGACCGACTTGTGATAATCGTCGACGGCACGTTTCACCAGAACCGCCTCGTTCACCTTGCTCGACCGTATTTGCAAACTTTTTAATTCCAACAAATGCTGGAATATTTTCCTCTCCATGTAATATCTACCGTAAATATTTGGTTAAACCGAGAAGAGGGGTGAAAAAAGAAAAGACAGTTTTAAGACGAGGAAGTAATGCGTGTCTAGATTAAATTTGACCGTTGTGGTTTTTGCTTATTTTTAAAGAAAATTATTGTTATTTGCTTGTTGTGTTTTTATTATTAATTTTAAGATTAAATATCAAATTAAGAGATTTGGGGACACAAAAAGGTCAAAATTTACAGCGAATGGAAGCTTTTGTTTAAATTTATATATTTTTGATGCAATCATAATTATGTAAAATAAGTTATTCAATTGAACACTTATTTTCAAATATAATGGTTTTGTTGTCTAAAAATATTGTTTCGTAATTAACTGTATCAGATTAGAATATTTTTAAATCACAGTTATTGCATTACTAAATACTGCTTAATTTGAGTACTAATAAACTAATGAAAAGCAATATTAATTGTATAACAATATGACAAAGAAGATAAAATATTTAAAATTGATCAATGAATGACTTTTCAACCGGGTTTAAAGAGTAAAAAAATTGAAAAATCAAGGCACAAGCGAGTTGTCAATCGCTTTTGCTTTTCATTGGTCATAATGTAACACAAATTTTGAATATTATAACAAAGAGGACTATACAAAAATCTAATCAATGAAAGTGCTAACTTTCTGATATTGGATTTAAAAAACTTATTTATATTTTAAAAAAAAGACCGAAATTTAATCAAAATTAAAAAGAATCATCAAAATTTACCAGCCCGTTGTAATTTAATGAGCAAATACAACACGGACAAATTTTAAAGGGACACATATTATTTTAGCATTAGAGAAGAAGAAATCAGCAAACAGCAATGAATTACTGCATTAATTTCAATTTAAATAATAAATTTCACCTTCTGATATTCCTCTGGATGCTCTGATTCACGATGGCCATACTGCAGGCGTTCTGGTCTCCAGGCTTCCTGCCCTCCGCCCTCCCGCTGCCGTGCACCTTGCGCTCGTCCAGAATCGTAAAGCCGTCCTTCCTCCCGCCCTGGTCCAGGCTTTGTTCGTGATTAATTGCTTTTGGAATTTTCGATTTCAAAGTGCGTGGGCTGGGCTCAAAGCCCGAGTCCTGATCTCGGTTTAGAAGTTGGGACACCCCACCCCCCTCTAATCCCGCTCCATCATCTGGCTTCTCGAACGAATCTTTATTTTTAGATCGACGTTTCAGCTTCTTCTTTCTAATTCCATTGACTTCGTCCTTGGCTTGGTCATCATCCGTGCTCAAGTCGTTCTCTCCGTTTCTGGACTCCCCCAACACCTTAAAACTGGCCGGACGTTTCTGTTTTCTGTCCGAGGGCAAGTTCCTCTCTTGACTCGCCTGCTGCTGCTGCTGCTCATCCAGAATCATGAAACTGGAATCGTCTTCTTTTTCATCCAAATTTGTGCACTCGTTTTCTCGATTTTCTCTATTCTCAAAGCTGCTGCTGTCCGGAAGAACGGAAAAGGCGCTCTGTTGCACTTTCGTGTCTGCCTCCTCGCCTCCGCCTTGGGACGGCCCTGAGGGAGGCTGTTGATCCTTGGCATTGTCCGTCAGCTGAATGGTTTGCGGTGTCGGCGGTGTTTGCGGTTTGTCGATAATTTCTTGCCTCATTTCATCCTGTTTGAATTTTTCCTCTTCACCATTTCCATCCGGTTGCTCATCGCCCCCAGCTCTGCCACCCAGTCCCTGTCCCTCTTCATTATCATCACCACCAGCTCGTTGATTCTCGGCAAATTGTGAACTCTGCCCATCCACTTGATTGCCATCGTTGGCAAGTGTTACAGACGCTTCAGGTTTCTCCTCTAGTTTGTCTATAGTGAACGTTACATCGCTCTCAGCATCCTCCTCATCTCCCTGTTTTTCAGTGTTGTCTGCCGCTCGTCCCATGGATAATAGCTGGTCATCATTGATTTTTGTGAAACTTTCATTCACCTCGTTCTCCTCGTTTAATCCATCGAGGATTTGTTCTTGTTTGTTGTCGTCTTTTTTCTCGTCTAGGATCTCGTTCAGGCTAACCACTTTGTCCTGGCTAATTTGACTCTCAATCAATGCCAGATCCGAGTCAGTGTAATCGCCGACCGCCTGAGACTGTTGCCGCTTCTGGGCGGAGGATATTCGCGCCGACTGGGGCCGTCTCTTGGAAGATGTGGGTCGCGATTTAACTCCGGATGAAGGACGACTTGCCTGTAAATTGTCTCTTTCTTCCACACTTTTGGCAACGTCCTCCTTTTCTTTCCTTTCATTTGTTGCTGGCTCATCATCCGGAATAAAATCCACGCTCTGCGTATCCTTGTCTGCCGTCTCGACTTTACTCACTTGAGTACCAGCCCCCTCCAATGCGTCACTTCCGCGACTTTTCGCCAATTTCTTTCTCGATTTCTTCCTGTGCCTATCCCCATCTGCCTCCTTTTTGCACTTTCGCACGGAAACGCTATAACGTTTGCAGTATTTATCATGTTTATGCTTCTTTCTTGCGTATTTACAGCAAGGCTCCTTTCCCGTCTCTGGAATGTTTTTCAGGCCATTATCTTTATCGTTGTCGCAGGAATCGTCCTCTTCGGTGGAATCGGATTCAGAACCAGATGATGAGGAGGCTGAGGAGGAAGATGAACTACGGGCGCAACAAACTTCTTTGGACTTTTTCCTTCTGCGAATCTCTAAATTACTCTTTGACCGACTCATACACCCCTCTTCCCGGCCCTCCTCCTCCCGCTCCACTAAAAAAGTATCGCTGCAACTGCTCGTCCTTCGTCGCTGCTCGTCTCCTTTACGAGACTCTTGTTTGTGTTTCCTTCGATGATGCGAACATTCGGGGCTTCTGTTGCGATGATGGCGTTTCTGGTGGTGACACTTTTTCCGCGATTTCGTTGGTCCTTCTTTCGCGTGCTTTAAGCTTAAACTCTCCTCACTATCACTTCTTTTCACGTAGACTACATAGTGTTGCTTTTCCGGGGTGTTTAATTCCTGTTGTTGGGGTTGAAGGTCGGGTTTGTCAGGAAATTTTAAAGGCTTCACCAATTCCTGGTCATTTAAAGAGTTATTGTACTTCCTGCCCGATAAACGCAATTTACTGGCTGGCAATCCTCCATGAAGTTGAAGAAACTTCGCTGTGGAGCGATACCCCTTCTGTAGAGCGCTGTCCAGAGGAGTTAACACGACGTTTCTCATTGTCCTGTAAATACTGTTGACGTCCGCCCCGAAATCGATTAACATTTTGCACATGTCAGTGTTATCATTCCCTGCAGCGTAATGAAGCAGAGTCCTGCCATCGTTGCTGGTCGTGTTAATGTGCCTTGGTCGTTGCTCCAGCAGCCATTGGACCAGCTCTCTTCGGCCAGATGAAGCTGCTTCATGAACAGGCAAGTCACCTCGAGCGTTTCGCAGCCACAAATTTGCGTTTCTTAACCCGAGGATTTTCAGGGTTTCAAACTGCCCTTTTGCACAGCCACAATGCGCCGGGGTTCGTCCTTTCCTATCCTGACGATTCGGATCCGCGTCCAAGTCCAAGAGTAATGACGTGGCGTCCGCGTGACCTAATGTCACCGCGTAGTGCAGGGCTGTGCAACCATTTGAGTCGATCAAATCCGTCGGAGCCCCGCACAAACTAATCAGAGTATCAATACATCCGGTGTGGCCTCGAGACGCTGCACAGTGGAGAGCTGTTAAGCCATCTCTGGAAAGAGAGGAATTAAAGAGTTTTATACTTTTGTAAATATATAAAGATTTTTTTAATTGCAACAGTGCATAAAGTTCAAACAGCAATGTTTAATTTTATATATTAAAGCAATTGCTCATAAATAACAGAGGTACTGATTTATCTCTTGCATTTAAATTTTTCTAACATTTGTTTTACTATGCAAAAATCGAGTTATTATTTCCAAAAGAAACCAAGTAAATTAACCTCTCTATTATCTAAATTATTTACATACCTCATTTTAAGGAAAAATATTTATGATATCTAAGAGATTCTAGTTATGTAAGTGGTTTAAGTAAACTGTTAACAATTTGTAAAAATTGCTACGTTTTTCGAGGTAATTTTTTTAAAAAACATATTTTTGATATCTATAATTGGTGGTGGAACAGTTAGTTAAAGAGGTGTAATACAATTCAGCTTGATGGACCCAGGTTCGAGCTTTGACCAGACTGTATTTTTTTCTTCTAAATTTCATTCCTCTTTTTCACAAACAGTATTTTTTTATTTATATTTGTTAAAATGCATTTCCAAAAAATAACATCCTTGGCAATAACTATCACTCAACCAGCATCGTCAATGCTGTTCGTTGGACCAGGCTTTCAAAGCTTATATACAAATAATCGAAAAGTTAAACCGGATCTTTCATAATACTTGTAATTTGCTGCTATTCAATGAATGGTAACAGATAAAGGTTGCGAAAGGAATGGTATTCTTCATAGTATGTGTGTTTTGTTTCATAGGCAAAAATCTGTCATTAAATTGTCTCTACATAGAATCATTAGTTCATGGAGCTAATCACATCTTAACAAATACTGATTAGACATGATATTTAATTGTCAATTGGGAAAGATTGGCAAATAAATAGATAGGGCATTAGATAATTACAATTACGTAAAGCCAATTAGCTGGACCCTGACCAATAGCGACTGTTTTTGTTTGTTTTTTTTAAAAAAACTCTATCGATAATTTTATTGTAATTTTATCAGTAAGTCTAATCCCAAAACTGTGCATGGACAACTTCCAAGAAATTTAATAATCTTTATTTTTGACATAATTATGTGAAGCTGCTTGTTACCTACGACATGTAGTAGCTTTAAAAAATTATCCGTATCTATGACTTTATTAGTCCTTATTACATACTTTATTACAATTCGAAAGTTTGTTATACTATTTTCTTATTTTTCGAAAACAGAACTAAAAGACTTACAATGTGAGCTACTGGAGGCCGACTATGACATTGCGAATAAAATTTTCAAAATTCAGGACATATTTCGGAATGACCAACTAACCTTATCAATTGTTTTAATAATGACTCATAGTGGAGCAAAAGAGGTGCGATTAAAACGCTTACCCATGGGAATTTCCTCAAAATTGATTCTAGTATGTGTGTAAATTTGAAGTTCGAACTTCTTTTGGTTCAGAAGATATCAATGATAAACGGGTGCGGTTATAACCTTAATTCATAGTGTATATCTTTGTTTTTATTACTAAATAATACTAAAACCTACATCTTTACAAAAGTCAAATGCCTAAAAGAACATATTATATTCTTAAAAATACGATTACAGTTCCAATTATTAGAAATATGCTTATTAATGTATTTTTCAAGAATAATGAAATGTTTTAAAATCAATTTGAATAAAAAAGTATATCAAACATACAAAAACATCAAAATGCAAAAAAATTATACTTTTTAATATAAAATTAAATTGCAAATTCCTTAGCAGAAACGAAATCAAATTTAAATACAGGGTTATTATAAAATAAATTGCCATTCTGATTAAATGTGTGGAATGACATGCGGCATTTCCATTACTTAAAGATCAGATGTAATTGGAAAAGTCAAGGGCAAGGCAAGGTATAAAAGGACAATTTTCAAGGAATGCATGAGTAACATTTCTTTATACTTTTAACGAGAACTGCGCCTTGAACTTCATTATTTGAAAATAACACATGTTTGCTTCACAGAAACTGCTGACCGCATTTAATGGGAAAACTTGTTATTTATGCAAATTAAATTTGAAAATCTTGTTTAATTTTGCAATTTATTTAGTAACTGTTTTTATAGTTGACTGCTTTTTAAGAAATTGTTCATTTTTATAATTAAATAATAATTTTAATAATAATAATTAATAATTTTTCCCACAACATTCCTGGACGGAACTTAGGGTAGTCTCAACCTCAACCATCGGGTGTTAGACTTTCCATGACTGTTTGTTTTTCAGTGTATTGGTAGTCAGTTAATAGCACCTAAACCGGATGTAAACGGATCCAGTCAATCCGTCCATTTCATTTATTTGTTTGCGCCTTCACAAATTTATAATTCGCTATGAATGTTATTTCGCAATGTTATTGATATACACAAATGGAAACTTTTTCGCGCTAGAAAAATTTCATTTCATTCATTTTTATAGGTCTAATTAAAATAATAAATTTTAAATTGCTTTGATAGTTATTTATATAACAAGGTCGATTAGACAATGTATTATTAAACACAAGCGTTGTTTTAAGCCACAAGCGTAGCGAGTGCCTTAAAAAAGGTCCAAGTGTTGAATAACGCTTATCGACCGTGTTTTATTCAAAATTTTAAGAATTTTCATTTAAATTAATACAAAAATCAAAAAAGGACATTCGTTTTCTTAAAATTAAATTTAAAATATTTTGAAATTTGTTGTCTCTCTGACATTGTTTTCAATAATTTTCCAATTCCAAGATAGAGAAAACTAAATCTTGTTTCTCTTTCTTGCAGAAAGGAAATATCATGTTGATTTTCATTTAATTCGTTAAATTTAAATTTAAACATTCAGTAATGTTCTATTTGATCGAGAATTCGGATATGTGCATCTCTTTTAAAACGTTATATTTAGATTAAAATAATCATTTTGGTTGTGAAATCATCCACTTATACAATTTAACTATACACAACAAAATATACGTCCATATATATCTGTTGGATTTCTTTCACACTTTAATAATAATAGGAAAAAACACTAGTGCTTTAGTGGTATATTTCAAAACAAGTGGTAAAATAGAGGTTATTGCAGCATGAATTTACTATGTATTTTGACGAGCGCAGCCAGTTAAAATAGGTTAAATAGGTAAATAAGTGCAGTAATAACCTATTTCACATATGTATCAAGCGCTATTTTGTTTAATTCTGAAAAAATACCAGTTAGTTGATAATTTTTAATAAAACCGTTCACAGCGTTTTTTTTAATAGTGCAACAACAACTCAGAATGAAATTTTTAAATTAAAATATTTACGTAATAAATTTGATTTTGATATGTAATTTCATTACATTGGTGACAAGAATGACACAGTGTGTTTATTGGAGTGAGATACGAATACCTCTTAATTCTCAACTTAAAATATTTCATTAATAATGTGTAGAGATTTGGTTATGACAACAATATGTAATTTCATGAAATTAGTGCCTAAAATGAGTGTAAATTTTTAAATATTACCGCACGCGTGTTGTAAAGTAAACCGTTTCAGAACCAATTTGCGAAAAAACAGGCTAATTTTCGATACGGAATTGGTCAAGGAATTCTTTAAAGTACTTGTGCTATAAAAACGTCTTTGACAGAATTTTATTATCCTAATATCAATTTTATGCAACAAAAATGCTAAAAAATAATTAACTTTTTTATGTTAGTTTGTACTTTTAAGAAATAATTTGTTAAACAAATTAAATATTTTATAAATTTGTAATTAAACTGTATTCATTTTCATATAAAAACTAAAACTACGGATAGAAAATTACGGATTTTAAAAGCTCTTAAAATGTTCTTTGCTACGAAGCGCTAGATTTAATTAAAAATAAAATTGCCACTTAATTCTGAATAAGTGCAACTTACTTGTCAGCGCTTTCGACTCGGGCTCCGGCTTTAATTATCGCTAGGACTGCCTTCTCCGATCCCGCCGAAGCCGCCCAGAGCAGGGGCTGGCGTCCGTCTTTGTCCGCCACCTCCACCGAGGACTTGGGATGATTGAGCAGAATGTTGAGAATTTCTAAAGCTAATTTGGAAGAGGATGGCTGTCCCGGTTTGCCATCGTAATTAGCGCCGCACATTTGGGCTGCATAATGTAAAGGACTGCCGCCGTTGTGGTCCGGAGTAGAGACGTCTGCTCCAGCCATCAAGACAGCTCTAAGCGCTTCGATTTCCCCACAAACTGAAACGTGATAAGGTGGAATTATAATTATTTGTTCTCATTTGCGTAATTAAATATTTTTATTTGAAAGGTATAGTGCAATAACTGGAAAAAAGTAGGTCTGAATGCGTTAATTAAAAACGTTTAGTTATAAATTTCCATGTTCAGAAATTGGTAAATATAGGTTTCTGAGATTTTTAATCAGTATAGTCAATGCTTTAAGGTCTGAATATTTAAATTTTAAAGTATACACATTTTACTGACCTTTTTTTACACTTTTAAAGACATCTTTTAATAGTTTTTGTGCAATTCAATTAGGTAAAATGCTAGATTTGCGTGCGGTAAAGTCTGTCAAAAGTTATAACAGTGTCATAAACTAAGCCTAGATTCCCATACAAGTCAATCCGGGTCCTGATGACTGTCGAAGAATTCCAAATAAAACCGAAATAATCCGTACTAATGTTGTCAATTTCTTCATATATAAATTTTGAATCACATTAAAACAACCAAATAAAAGATTAAAATTTAATCTTGAGTCACAAAGAAAACACTTATCATAACAAATTTACAAAAAAAATATTCATTGCATAAAAATTTTAAAGAGAAAATATTTGACATTTCAGTTTGAGAACAAAATTTGAATGACTGCTAAATATGAAAAAAATCTAGATATCATTAAAATTCCAACAGACACTTCAAGTAATGTTTACATTTATTTGTTTATCACAAAAAGGCACAAAACTTTCACGCATACACAAAATTATTCTTTGGAAATCTAACAAACTTCGGCCAGAAAGAATCGTATATACTCCAAAATCTTTGCGTATTTCCTTATTTATTCTTCCTGGGACCTAGATGATAAAAAAATTTATGAGCTAATACGATAATTCCAGTAAAATTCATTTAGCTAACCTTGTAAATGCAAAATTTTATCCAATTATTCCGTTTGTGAAAAAGTCTTCTCTGCTTCGATTTTCAATTTGATAGCACTAAACTAACATACTAGATTACATTTTATCAAGAGAGTACATTTGATTTGTGATGCACATTACTTTCAAACAGTTATTCATTGAAATTAGTTTAAAGAAAAATTCTTTTAAAGACATTTTGTTGAAATTTATGTTTGACACTTGACTAAATTGGTCCTAGATTGATTTTTTATAACAACTTATAACGAAACTTATTACAGCCTCCTGACAGTTATAACACAAAATTTAAAGATAAATATTAATTTATATTCGCAAAAATAGCAATGAATTGCACAATACGTAGTATGAAATGGTAGGTAATGCTACTTTTCCAAGTCTCGTTCCATTATGACAACTTTGGACCTCGACGGAAAAGTGTGCCATATTACCTTGCGTAATCTGTTTATATTATTTAACACTTATTATTTAAATTTAAAAACTAGATATTTTATCTGGTTGTAACCCTCTATTAAAATAACAGAATTAGTTGAAATTTCCTGAATTAAATTCAAATCGAATTAATATAATATCAAGTGCATTTGAAATTCCATTGCTCAAAAGTTCAAATGTAATTAGATTATTCAATGCCAATGAATGGAGATGCATTAAAGATTATTTATTTGATCCACTTACTAATTTCAAAAGAGCTATTTATATTCTGATATGAAAATATCATTTTGATATCGATCTAAGATTTACAATATATAATCAAATATTAATTTAACGAAACAATTTTCATTAAAAAATTGGCATAAATTTGTTTATGCATTTTTGTTACTTAAAATTGATATTATGACATTGAAATTTGCTCTGTCAAAGTCGTTTTTATAGCACAAGTGCTTTAAAAAAATTTTTTTTAAGTATATGTGCTTTTTCTTTAGTATTAAAGTGTGACCTCTGTTATAGAAATTCATAAATTTTATATAAACGCCACTTTCGTTGGGTGTGGTTTAACTTTGTTCTGTTAGGGTTTGTTATAAAAATAGGCCACCTATTTTTTTTAAAAACTTTTTTTAAAGAAATTTTTTAATTTACGATTGTACGATTGTATTAACGAAAAAATAAAGACTTGAAATATGTTTTATTTTCTAGTAAAAATTGCCGCTTCAATTTGTTAAGAAATTCTTTAGCTTAAACGAAACCAATTACTAAAAACAAGTTGAGTAGCATATTTTGAAAAGGAAACGACGGAAAAATTAAATTGTTCTCATTTGGTTTCCTCTTTAAAAATAGTCCTTGTAGCATATAGTTTTGATTTGAATGAAAAATACAATTCTTTATTAATTTACAAATTGCGTTGATTGAAATCAGTAAAAATGTAAAGGAATGATTTGTACTACTTTAACAAAATGCGAAAAACGGAAACCATACCGACATTTCAAAAATAATTACATCAGACTTATATAAAAAAATACAATCTTTAAACGTAATAAGTTACATTGAAAACATATTAGGTTAAAATCAACTTCTAAATAAAAAATACATTTATTGCACTAAACCCTTCAATTGCTTACCTGTAGCCCAGTGGACAACAGAATGGCCCTCACTGTCGAGAGCATTAACGTCGGCTTTGTTGGCTAGGAGTAGATTGACCAGGCTCAGGTTTCCCTGGATGACGGCGAGGTGGAGTGGCGTGAATCCGTCCTCGTCCGCTGTTTCCAGGAGTTCGGGTGCCGCCATTGCAACGCTGGCCGCTGCCACGAGATCCTTTTGTCCCGAGCAGTAGTGTAGTGCCGTCTTGTTGCTGCGATCACGTTTCCGCAGCTGCTGGGGCTGCAAATTCAAAAGAGGAGAGAGAAAAATTGGTTTATTCCTCGACCGATGATGAAAAAGATGAAAATGCGGTGAATTATTGGGATGATGAAGGCAAATAGAGCGCGAGAGGCAAAACCCCATCCCCATCTTCATGATTGAATTTGTGAAAATTTAACGAACCAATAAATTATTCAGCGAACAAACGGGCTTTTTGTTACAATCTCACTGTTGACCGACAAAGAGAAAGAGGGAGGAAAGTGGTGTAAAAAATGAACACGGAACAGGATAGTAAATAACTATGCCATTATGCAGAATCCATAATCTCACACCACTGAACACGAATAACTTGTGATTTATTCATTATCTACATTGGTTTTCGCACTGCTTCCAATTGATTTTCGAGGCCAGAAAAGCCGAAGCAAGTTCGCTAATCACGTCAAGTTGGCAAACATTTGACTTGAGGGTTATGTGGAATAGGTTTCGGATGGGAAGAGACTGTAAACAAACAGTTTTGCATTTCTCCATGCAACGGTATCACCTGACAACGTCATCCTATCCCAACTCACGTTCGAATAACAATATTTGCTTGGCGCCCTTTTGAACTTTCCATTCTCCAATACAGAGGAGCACAAATTCTGCAGATTGGAGTTGCTTAACTGGGGTTTCTGTGGAGGATCAAAAGTATGTCAATTGAACGACGACGACATTCTCCATAGATTAATGGCATGCCTCATCCAATATGCTCTTTGTAAATTGATTTCACCATCTTCAAACATACCAATCATCTCCATTCTCTCTATCCTTCTTTCCCTCTATAGTTGTGCAAAATTGGCGCTCGCAAATTGCAATCCAAGCCGAGAACACGTGCTCCCTGCAATCGAATTATGGCAACTGGCGGCGATTTCATTGTGTATTTGGGTTGTAGTTTGTGGAACTCACAACAAAAGGAACAACTTGATAATGGGAGCACCGTCATGGCTCGAATCGGTGGTGGTGGCGTGTATTTTGTGTAGTTTTCGGGCTCTCATGGCAACAGCCCACGACAATAGAAACCAACTCGCACATACACTAATCAATGCTGTTCCACTAAATTGAAATGACTCAATATTTGACTACATATTCAAAGCTTCAATACAACCCTTAATTGATGACATTTTACAAGCTTTTGATTGTTACAATCCAATTTCCATTATCGGAATATCCTAATTAAGGAGAGATTAGGCGCGGGATTTTATGGTAATCAACGGTTTATTTTCGATTGTTGGGAAATGGTTATTATTAATAGACATTTATATTTAATAGTATATTTATATATACGCAGATGATACGAGTATGATTGAACCATTTTATCGACAATCAAAAACATTCATTTATAAATTGTGTTCTATTATATTTTAGGTTGAAACTTAATTACATTTGTTGTATTTGAACACTAATTACCATTTTAAATAGTTGTTTTAATTACAGATTTTATTTGTTTTAAACCATTTCATACATAAAATTAAGCAGAAAATCACTTAAAGCTGTTTACAATTGCGAGAATCATATAAGCACCTATTTATGCCAATTTTCAATAGTTATTTATACAACTAGGTCGATAAGATAAGGCATTATTGAACCCAAGGGTTGTTTTAAGCAGAGTAAGTTTTCGGAGCAAAGTCATCCCACTCACCAAAGCGCAATTTTTTCGCTTCTTTTTGCACTCTCTCTTGCACCGGAGGAGTTTATGTAAATCTTACGCTCTCTCCACCGAACGGAGATGGTGATAAAGCGATACGGATCGAACCAAAACTTAAATGTGTGTGATAATATTGAAAATTATTTATTTTCTTTTCATTTTATATAATAAATCATCAATGAATAAACATCAACAACTTCATTGAATTCAATTTGTTAATAAACCGAGTATTTTCTTAATATTTTAGTTGTATAATTGTGTGCACAAATTTCGGAGGAGCAAGATCAAATTCGATGATCTGCGCTGAGAGGAGAGGATTTCTGAATGTATTCTTTGCTTTACCACTCATGTGAGCTGCGCTTTGAATTTCTCTTTGAGAAAGGCGCTTTCGGAGAAGAATTTCAAAGAGGTGGGTGCAAAATCGCGCTCATTCTTCACTCTGGTTTTAAGCCACGAACACAGGCAGTACCTAAAAAAAAGACCCGAGTGTTCAAAAATGCTTATCGGCCGTGTTTTTTACAAAATTGTATGCATCAAAAATTAAAAAATAATCGATTAATTAAACTGTTGGTTAAGCGGCTCTAAATTTAAAATTTGAAATATTTTGCATTACTCTCTTACTCATAGCCGCAAAGCTTAGTTCCAAGTTTTCCGATAGGTAGTTTATTTGAATAAAATGTTAATACAGGCAAATCACAGATAAGCCACTCCCATCAAAACCGGCGACCATATAAGTTTAGTGAATTTTGTTCACGGAAGTCACACTTTAATAATAATAAAAAATCGACATTGAGTAGATTTGAGTGTCATAATACAAATTTTAAGCAACAAAAATGTACAAAATATAATTTATAATAAAGGTTAAACTTATATTGTGCTAGGTGGGCAATTAATTTTCTAGCTGTTGTATATAACATTTTTAACATATCTGCCTCAAATATTATATTTAGGTCATAGTATAGAGTGTATGCACGTCGAAACAAAAAGGATATATTCCAAAGTTTAAAACTAAATAACATTTCCTAGTTTGGAAAAGTCGACACTAAACACAACCAAATGCGACACCGTATGTGTCCAATAAAAGCAAGAATTTATTATCAATATAAAATAACAACCACTTCTCACCAATTCCAGTAAAGTTTGAGTTTGATTGTTTTTTTTACCAATGGAAATGGAATAATTTTCTGAATAAATTTTTAATAAAAACAGTCTAAAAATACCACAATAGTTCAGTTCAATTCTGAATTTTACATTGTTATAAAAATGTATTGTGATGCATTTTTCATTGGAATATTGGTAGGTTTTGCGCAGAACCCGTTCCGGGATTATAGCCCTTATTTATATGAATAAGATACATAAGATGCACGATAACGTATCATTAGGTGTATGGTGGACAGATATACACCACTTCTCGTATATCGCCTTAGCTCTCTCTGTCTATTACAATTTCTGTCCCTACCTACATTGTTGGTATCGATACAATATTTCAATAAATGATTCCATTGCGAAGGATTATGATTTGATAGATAAGGATGTGAATTGATATAAGTATTTATTAGACCCCCTATTTAGCACCGCACACTAAGGCAGTATAGGTCTGGACACTTAAGAGAATGAGTTCAATGTTAGTATTAATTCCAAATCTTGTTC
The DNA here is from genome assembly GCA_001014945.1 of Clogmia albipunctata. Taxonomy (NCBI): domain Eukaryota; kingdom Metazoa; phylum Arthropoda; class Insecta; order Diptera; family Psychodidae; genus Clogmia; species Clogmia albipunctata. The sequence goes on from JXOV01002754.1 coordinate 47,606, forward strand.
TATTATCAAACTTGGACCTTGACTTGGAAAAATGATTCATTACCTATAGCTGCGTAAGCAACTATTGTCATAAAAATTCTATAGTATATAACATTTATAATTATATACAAAGTTTAGGTAGGACAAAAAATCTTTGATTTTAATTTATTATTATTTTAAAGAAGATCCATTAATTTATTAGTGAAAATTGATCATATTTTAAATAAAACTTTATGCGAATTTAACCAATTTGAGTAATAGGATTTTTTTAAACAAAATTCCCACTCTTACATCCATCCTAGTCAAGATAAATTTATATTACTGTATTTTACAAATAGATGATGGTGGAGTTAATTGTCAATTGAATCAAATGCTTAGATAATGTTTCCAAAGACGCTTTTGAATGTAGGTGGTCCTCAAGCAAATAAAATGTGATTAATCAATGATATGAAAATGGAGTGGTTTTTGTATCTTATGTTATTTTTAGGAGAATAATAAATATACTTCATTCAATAGATCTCCTTTAAATTTTATTTAAAATTGATTTTCATCTTGGGAATTAGAAAAACAACAAATAATTAACAGATTGATAAGAAAAGCATATTCTTGTTTACAAATATATCTGCTTTTCAAATTAGGACATTATATTTCAAATTATTAATAATGAATTCTTCAAAATGGTTAAAATAAAAACAATTACAGATTTAAAGATCATCAAACAAAATACAAATGTGCTAAACCGCCTAGATGGGTGCCCGAGTCAATTTTATATTATTTTAATTATATTTATATGGGGCCCGGGTAATTTTTATGAAATTGACTCGAGTAGAAATATTTAAAATTGATTTTAATAAAATTAAATAATTTGAAGTAATAAATTGTGTGTATAATAGATTAAAACATCTTTCCAAATACAATTTTAGTTTTTATGGGCAAAAAACATAAATAAAATATGCTTTTTGTCAAAGATCTACTTACAATTAGAGTAACTTAACGGGTCGACAATTACGAATTTAAATACGAGTAAGATTGTAAAGTTTAATAATGGTCTTCTTTTTAAATTTTTAAATAGATTTCCCAAAACTGTAAAATAAAACGAAGATATTTTTAAGAAGAATATTTGTTTTACTCAATATTTTAGTCTAATCAAATTACTATGTTCGTACTTATATGGCAAATATAAAATAGGTAAATTTAAAAACATTTTCTAGAACTAACTAATGACAATTTTACGCAAGTGTTCCGTTCTCTTTAAGTCATTATAATTTCCTTATATATAAAGATATATCTTATAAAATAAAAACTTTTAATGGTAGACAAACAAATCATTTAATTTCAAAAATATTATTGGAAAATCTTAAATATTATAGAATCTGTGGTTGTTTTAAAGTTAGGCCAAAATAAAATGTTCTCTTTGAGAGTAATACCTCATAAATTCGCTGATTAGAATTATATATGAATTTTTAATTATTTAATTAATTAAGTTATATTTTAAAAAATGTTTCTAAGTAATAAACGCGTTATTATTTTATGACAATAACTAAACACGACAGATTCTAAAGATACAGAGTTTACAAACACACCAACGTACTTCTCAGGTTCCCTTTTCACTGTTCTCTTTAGCTAATACTATCTTGTTTATATAAAACAAAAAATATGTTTTTACACAATAACAATTAACGAATGTAACTTAATGCCTCGAACGCGAATACGACAATTTTAACTATAATTATTAAAAAAAAAAAAAAAAAAAATTTTCCCACGACATTCACGACGGAACTAGGGGTAGTCTCAACCTCAACCAACGGGTGTTAGACTGTACACGACTGTTTGTTTTTCAGTGTATTGGTAGTCAGTTAATAGCACCTAAACCGGATGTAAACGGATCCAGTCAATCCGGCCATTTCATTTATTTGTTTGCGCCATTACAAATTTATAATTCGCTATGAATATTATTTCGCAATGTTGTTGATATACACACAAATGGAAACTTTTTCGCGCTAGAAAAATATCCGCCCGGGATTTGATCCCACGACCTCGAGGAGGGTGTCAAGGGTGCTAACAACTAGGACACAGAGGCAGATAATAATTTAATAATAATATAATTATTAGATATGATAAAAATTAAACAAGATATTTTGCTATTCTTTCGAAAACAAAAAATGTTTAAGTTGTAAATAATTTAAATGAAATCTTGACTTAGTTTATAGTAATTACATTTAAATTCTCTATCAATTGTAAATAGGAGTAATCTTTAGAAGCCATTAATATAATTGTTCAAGTATTATCAGTTGAGCAGTGTTGTGACCAATCTGTGCATTGTGATTTCGAACAATAAAATGCCTTAAAGTCTGATAACTTTCCAAATATTTAATTAATTCTTTTGTTGAAATGGTATTGAGCGGAAACTACCGCCCGGCTCTCCACCAGATCTCCACCACAGTTATCTACAGTGAGGGTTAATTATTTGATTGGAGAGTGGCTTTTGTCTTTGCCAAGTCTGCAGCTTGTATTTTCCCCCCTATTGTTCGCCAAAGTCCAATATTGTCCGGGGAGAATTATTATTGTAGCAGATCGCACAGATGTTGATGCCGGTTCCAGCGAATAATGTCCATTTCCCCTGACCTATTCGCAAAACGTTTTTCGGCTCAATGCCAATTCAATTGACAAATGTAATTCCCCAGTTCGAATTTATCCTTGAAAATCGATAGACGGCCGTTCCGATTCAGAATGGTAATGGTCCTGGGGAATTGATTACGGTCAGGCACGCAAACAGCCGGTCTTGAAGGCGTATTCTGGTTCCTCGTTTTTTCGTCTACTTCCAAGAAATCATTTGGACGACGACGACGTCTTTGGGTCAGTGGTTGCTACCATATAACAAACCACCGCATAAATGAAACACCTCCCACGCCAATTATCACGGCAAATTCAAATGCCTCAAGAGGCTTTCCTTATAGCTACTATTCACTTTCTCCCCTTTGTGCCATATATATTATGTATCGTCGAAATTATTCAGCAAAAGCGGTTTTTATTATGAAAATAAATATGACCTGGTTATAATGACCCGAATTGGACTGGTTAATTTACTCTGATTTTCTTCTTCCCCTCTTTATAGCACTTCCTTGTGTATTAAAGTGGCCGGCGAAATTGTTTAGGTAGGGTTACAATATTTGCTTTATTTCGGGCTATTACAGAATGATTAAAATTATCAAAAGGGATTTTGAAATTCATAATTTTAAACCAAAAATTTTGCAAACTATTTAATTAAATTTTCCATAAAAACATTTAGATTGTGAAAACGCCTACGTGAGGAGGAGGCGATGGCCGGCACCCATCACTCCAAGGAATCACGATGGTGCAACGGTCCGGCGGTCATTCATATGTATTTATACATATGAGTGAGGGCTATAACTCAGTCATGGGTTGTTTGGTCCAATTGTACAATAAAAACATTTAAAACCATTTTTTACATTTGACTGAGTACGACTTTTAAAATTAAATGGATGGCACACAATAATATTGAGAAATAATAGAATTTTTCTACCAATATTTGACTACCCAAGTGAGGCAAATGAATGTCCTTGGGATTTAAGTACACTCTACATTGATATAAAAAATCTCCCAAAAAGTGTACACTTGACAATTAATATTATTGTTTGTGCTTGATACTTAATCACATAGTCGCTAAAAGTGTGATTTTAATATTGAATAGTGAACCGAAAAATTTGGGATTCTGTTGTAATATTTTATATTGGGAACAGAAAATATTAGTAATTTTGTAAATTATATTAAGCGCTCACCATGAACATGAAATGTCAAATGGAAATTCACTTGAATTCGAAATATATTGTACTTGATACCAATATTACTTTAAATTTAAATTGTGTAAAACTTTAAATTTAAAGAATGTTATGTTCACTAAAAAACTTAAAACTTCCATTATCCTCAGCATCCTTTTTCAGTTGCATTTTAAAAGACAATATTTCAATTTATGTTGTAAACAAATGTGTGCAAATTGTGAATGATGCAAGTTGGTTTATAAGACTGATTTTGAATTGGACTTTGAAATTGGTATAAATTTTCGAGTCACAAACACATTTAATAATAATGGAAACCCTATTTCTTAACGAAATGAAGAAATGGGGTTTTGATTTGTATGAAATTAGGCCCTAGCTGTTCAACCTCGCTATATTGTATTGTAAATGTTTTTTCTTCTTCTATCTTTTAATAAATGCGTTAAGTAAAGAATTGTCCGTTGGAAAAATAGTTGGAAAATTTTTAATGCCAGATTATGTGAACTGGAAATGGTTTTTATCTCAACTGAGTAGAGTGTATAAATGCTATACATGATATTAACAAAGTCGCTGTACATTAACTATGTTGTGCCGATTTTTTTAGTAGTTCGAATGCCGAACAAAACAGACCGCTTTTTGTTGTTGTAATCGTCACACCTCTTCTGTCAAAGTTAATTTTGGTTTTTTTATTTTAGGAAATTTTTTTAAATTGAGTAAAAAAAACTTTGAAAGTAATTAAGTACGTGTAATAAGTGTTATTATGTGTTAAAATAATTAGTCAATTGTGTTCTGTACCGAAATGTAGAAATAATCCCAAAAGTTAGTTTTTGTGTTTTTCCTTTAAAAAGTATAGAAATGGTGTAAGTTTCTTAAAGTTAAGAGTATAGACAACTCTATAGAAGTGTGCTGGGATGATTTTCAATCGAATTGCCTTAAACAAACCCCATAACATCTTTAAAAATCGACACCACCTTATTGTATATTCGCCTAGGATATTAAAACCGTCAAAATAAAGTCAATGAAATAGCCCCAAAAATTATTTAAAATTAGTTTATATATATATTTAATAGTTATTTTCTTTTGGTTAAAACAAAATAATTAATTAGTCATCATAAAGTTTTCATAAATTATTAAAAGGAAAAAAATTGAAGAAAAATCCTCTTCATATATTCTTTGGCATCTATTTTGAACTGACTCTGACAACCCTAAACCAAGTGTGTGTCCTTCCTGGCTGCCTGGGCGAAATTGCGGATAATTTGGTACATTTTATGGCCAAAGTTCTCTGTCAATTTTATGTGAAAGTATGTGGCGGTTTTTAATACGGCGAAGGCGGCTCGTTAAAAAGAGCTTTTAAATTTTATCACTCCGTGTAGACGTGGAAGGGTGTGCTGCCGAGTGCCAAGGGTTCAACGTTGTGCTGTGTTGCTCTGTCCCGGGCCAGCAGTGCACAAAGATGTTGCCGGATAACGGGAAAATCCAAAAGAAAGGGGGAGGCGAAGCGTGACAGGGAGTCCTCTGACCTTCGCCATAACCATAAATAAGTATCTAGCCTCCTTAGATCGTCGTCGGAAAAAGGAGAAAAGGAGGAGGAGTCTTCGACGTCGTCCCATTTGGCTGATACACTGTCCCGATTTATTGGAAAGTAAACAACTGCAGGAAATGTACGTGGATACGGGGAAATTATCGCGATCTGTGCTCTGTGCCACGTATCGCTTGAATCGAATCGGGTCACTCCATATGATTACGATAGACAGCAGCACCAGCAAAAAATTAGAACATCGCAGTAAACAGTAAACACACTGCAAATATTGAACTGCTTTAAAATACAGTCCATTCTAAAACCGTCATAAAGTAGATATATTGCAACTCCAAAAATTAAAAACACCTAAAATAACCATCACATTAATTACTTTCTTAGACATTTTTTTAACAAATAAACTCAAAAATAGAAAAACTCTATCGTAATGCGGGAAATGATAGAACATTTATAAATTAAAAATAAATTAAAATTTGCCAATTTTAATGTTTCGCAATTTCGATTAACTTTAATTTCATCATTGAATTTAGAGAATATTTTTTGGCAATCACGATTTCTCCGGTACAGATTCTAAAATTTGGATACAAGTTTCAATGATGATTCTGCTTTTATTTCATAACATTTAGTAGCAACAGAATATTTTTAAATTAAAAAATCTTTCTCGCTTTCATTTCAATGTTCGTTAATTTCTAAAGTAAAAATAAGTTGCATTTAGATTTCTTCAAATTGATGAATTTAGTTTATAGAGGTCACATATTAATAAAAATAAGCACTAGTTTTTAAAAAATTCTTTATAGAACTTGTGTTTTAAAAACGACTATAACAAAACAAATTTGCCATATGTCATGTCATTATATCAATTTTAAGACACAACAATTTATAATAATAACAAGGTCGATAAGATAGGGCTTTATTAAACACAAGGGTTGGTTTAAGCCACGAGCGTAGCGAGACATTCAATAAAAACCCGAATGTTTAATAATGCTTATCGAAAGTGTTTCATACAAAATTGAATGCATTTTAAAATAAATTAACACGAAAATTAAATAAAAACATTCGTTGTCCTAAAAATTAATTTTTTTTTTGGGTCGCTCACATTGTGTTCATTTTGTATTTCTAAGAGAAAACGTAGAAAGCAATATCTTGCATCTCTTTCTTTCACATAGGAAATATTATCCGTTAATGGATTGTTTTAAATTTAAAAACACCATAAAAAGTTGATTTATTACTAATTTAAATTCAAACCATCAGGTAAAGTAGTCATAAATACACACATATCAATACAGTTAAACCCTACATAGCAAAACCGACGTACATATAAATTTAATGAATTTTTTTTACTGATGTCACATTTTAGTAATAAAGAAAAAGCAAAAGTTCCTTATAGAAATCTTCAAAGCACTTGTGCTATAAAAACGACTTTGACAGAGCAAAATTGAGTGTCATAATATCAATATTAAGCAACAAAAATTTATAAAGGCCTTTGGCCGAACAAATTTTTGTTTCATAATATTAATTTTATACAACAAAAATGCATAAACGTCTTTATTATTTAATCTTAAAGTAAGATCATGAATAATGAAATAAATTTATATAAATTAGAACGAGACGTTAAGCAATCCACCAATAATGTAACTCTGCGTTATTGTGAATCGTTATGGTTATCACTGAGCGAGTTCTGCGCTCAACCTACCAATAACAATTGTAAACTTTTTAATTTATAACTGATTCGTTTAAAAAATGAAAAGCACGAATGCATTTGCATAACAAGAATCTAAAAAAAATTGTCTGTGAAATCTAGTGAAATGAGAGATAATAGAAACAATCAAGAAATATAATTAATAATTCTTCCAGTTCAAAGGAATGAAAACAAGTGAAACGTTATTATTAAAGATATGGCAAAGAATAAAGATCGATTATTCTTTAAAAAGACATTAATGTTATTTAAAGGTCCTAAAACTAATTCTTATACAAGTTATTAACTTGTATTGGAATTTAAGAAATTTATTCGGTTTAAGGATTTTAGCTACTTTAAAATCGAAACTTGTTTGAATGGATTCTCTCAAATTTCACAAAAGTTTACCATATAATAATTTATTTCAAAACTTAATTTTTAAATAATAGTTTTCAAATTTATTAATATAATTCAATATCTACAAAACAAAATTAAAACTTAATGATTTCATTAGTGTTTTCTGAATCTTGAATAATTTAGCATATCTTTTGTTATCTTCTTTTTGTGTAAACACGTGGCGAGATGTTTTAAAAAATCAATAATGCCTTCAAATGTAATGTGGAGGCGCTTGGAAACCGAATAAATTTAGCCCAGGAAAACCACCCATGTCATATGTTTTCCCATCAAATCTTGTTCAAACACTAGACCTCAAATAGAAGAAATTGGAATTTGGATAAAGAAATCGGAAGTTGAATTTAAATAATTGCCTACATTGTTTTCTGGCACTTGAACGAGGAACAATCCGAAAAACAATTGAGTTTCTTTATTCGCGCATTATACTGTACGTGTTAAAGGATAATGTTTTGTCTAGAAAAACACCATTATACGGACAAATATAACAAGTGTGCGAGGAGAGGTGCTGCCTTTTACAATAAAATCACATCCTTTGGGGCTGTTTTCTTCGTTCTTCTCCTTTTATTTTGCTTCGAAGGATATACACTTCTTCTCCTTCTTCGAGTTGTTCTATTTTATTACAAGAGCCGGGACAGACGAGTGCCCGACCGTTTTGCAGCTGTGCCATTGCGGGGGAGGAAGAAATCATCCACACCAGCCAAAAGAGCGGCATCATCAGCATAGGCAATAACAAACACGAACAAGACTATCCAAGACAAACAGCATCACCAACAACAAGAGAAAAATAGAAAAGATAAGGATGTGTCTGGAAATTTGTAACAGCATTTATCTGCAGACGGTCAATGCGATTTGAGGTTGGTGTTCATCTGGTCACTTTTACTCATTTTTTAAACACAACTCATTCTAACAATTTCCTTTTGAAAACTTCACTATTCAAAATAAAATTTTAGTATACATTATTCATCATTAATCTTTTGGAATAAGCCCACAGAAAACATAATCTGGAAGTTTAATAGATAATTTTTCTCATACAGCAAAACCTGTTTTAAATGACACCAAGTATAGTGACCAACCGCTTATTATGACGAATTATCTTAGCAAAGATTGTTTTACAAATAATAGTTATTTATACAACAAGGTCGAAAAGATAGGGCATTATTTAACACAAGGGTTGGTTTTAGCCACGACCGTAGCGAGTGTTTAATAATGCTTATCGACCGTGTTTTATATAAAATTTTATGCATTTTTAAAATAAATTTACACAAAAATAAAAAAAATAATCGTTTAATCAAAAAGTTCGTTAAGCACCTCTGAATTAAAAATTTGAAATATTTTGCATCCCTCTCTTACTCAAAGCCACGAGTCGTAGTTAAAAAATGTCCAATATGTGGTTTTCTAATAAAATTCAACAAAAAAATCGTTGATACTGGCCAATTACAGGTTAGCCACGCCCTTTAAAACTGACGACCATATAAATTTAATGAATTTCTTTTACGGTCACACTTTAATAATAAAGAAAAAGCCCACATGTTTTAAAGAATTCTTCTCAATTTTAAGAAATTAATTTCGGTTATAGTGACTGACACGAAACTTGTTAATGTTTTGAAAATAAAATTATAAAAAGAATTTTACTATATGGATGTAAATATTATGTAAAATATTAATTTTTATATATTTTTGGCGGTTAAATAGATTTTATAGGCTTGAACAATTTTTATTCATTTATTTAAATTTCTCAGTTTTGAGTCTCACAGACAGTAATCGGTATTATGTCAAGTATTTGATTATTGATTAGTAAAAATTGAAAAAAATATGTTCATGTGTTATGAACGATCTTATTAAATAAAATTGTTGTTTTGAGTTATTTCTTTACATAATATCTCAAGACAGTATGTTCTTAAAAATAGAATGAATAATTTTTCATATTAAAATGTATTATTTTCTTTAATATACTTAGTATTGTCCGGTTAGTAAGACCAATGTTCCACTTCTCTTCAATGTCATAGTCATCGGATTCTACTGTATTTCAAAATATGAACTAGTTATGTGTATGAATTGGTAAGAATTTTAGATAAAAAAGCTTGAATTTTTAAATAAATTCGTCGTGCCAGTTTCCATACACATATATCGAGCATATATCCTGATTTAGCATAAAAAAATATAAAATAAAGAAAATTTTCAAAATCGTTGAATTAGCGTTTTGAAAATTTATTTGATTTGACAGTGCAATTATTTCATCAAAATCCTGTAAAGTCCTGATCTTTAAGATGTATTCAAATCAGAGGATGAAGAACTACTACATACTATGAGGACATAACAGGTTTGAAATTTTTCCTTAACTTAAGAAATTCCTATTTGTCTGACAGAATTAGTTTAGGGTAAAATTATATTAGGTGTAACAGGAACTCTCCGTTAATGGATATAATAAAATTTATGACTGATATTGCTATTAAACAAAAGAACCATCGTAATTTTGAAAAAAACAAATATTCTAAGCTTCCCAATTTGGCTACAATTTCTAAATAAAAACTTCAAGGATCTACTGTCACACATTAATAATTATAATCTATTTTTTTAAAAGCATGATCTTAGGATTTTAAAGAGCTTAAAATATATTTCGCTACTAAAAAAGTTCTAAAATTGGAGTTCACTTTTAAAGTGACTAAACGAGTGTCTTCACATACTGCCAAGGGTAAATGGTTGCGAAAAGTACGAAAGTGGATATTGGGGAATTGAATAATTTAGTAAGTAATTGTTTGATATGGGCCAAGTGACTGGGCTCTGATTTCGGATCACTTTTATTTTCTCTCACTTTCTGTCTTTTCATTCCTTCTTCTGGCATAGCTTGTGGAATAAGTAAATCATTGTGGACGAGACACATCGACATCATCTGCATCATCTGCACACTGACTGGAGCTGACTGGATGGGGAGAGAGGGTTGAAGAAGAGGGGTTGTAGTCGGGTTAATGGAAACGGATGATAAATCACGAGGGGTTGTGGAACACTCATAAAGCACAACTGGGGCCACTCCGGAATGAACGATTGCGGTATTCAATAAAAGTCGTAATTAAAACATTACCAGACCAGTTCATGTGTTGCCCGCCGCCGCCGGTTTTATTTATTTGATTCGTAGTCGTGTGTATCGTACTAATTGAATTTGAAATCTGCCCTCTCTCTCTCCACCTCATTCCCCAACACAGTACAGAACCGTGTACAGACAACATACTGTTGTTGACCCACTAATTTTTGGGTCGCTCAAACCCAATTAACTAACGCCCATTTCACCCCATTTCCGATCCTCTGGCCAGTACAGATATGTGCGAATTTCCTATCCACCACTATCCCTTTCTCTAAGAAATTCCACTAATGCCTCCCTGTTGCTTCCATTCCATTGCAAGTTTAAAGTAGGGTTCGCATACATTATATCATTGAAATAGCATTTGGCCAAGAATCAAAATTTATAATTTCTTGTATTATCAAATTATTCAACATAAAATGTTTAATTTCCTTAAAATTTAGGCGCGTTGTAATAAGTTTTCAAGAGATATTCTTTTAAGTTCTTCAGCTTATTCAATACTAATTAAAAATAAACAAATATATCCTCGATTTCAAAAGACTATAGAAATATCATAACAATTTCAAATTATAACTTTTAAGACTCATCTTAATCTTTTATCTCAATTGAATAGAAATATTATATTTGCAATTATCAACTAGGCTGAGCAGTATCTACACTGGAATTTTAATCGATGTTCGGGAATTTACACCTAAATATTATGTGAATTGTAGTAATAACTATAACTTCATTGAACTATTTTAAACGAATCTGTCCAAATCTGTGCCTTTAACATACGCATATCTACATATGTATTAAGACGGTGCCGACCATAAAAAGAGTTTATAATTATCAAGAAAAGTGCTTATGACGTTGGTCTACGTATGAGTACTAATGAGAACAAGACAAAATATATGTTTGTGTACATGGAAACAGACCACCACAGACTGGGCTTACTATTGGCGACTTTAATTTTGAAGCTTTTCAACAATTCAAATAGTTGGGCGTCAATATATAAGTTTTACATCAACCGAGTACACCATTTGTGCGCCTAACAGGCCCATGTTAAGTTTTAAAACAGTTTTAACTAGCAGAAGCTTTTTATCACAAATATTGAAAATTCAATTATTTAAAGAGGAAAATATAGACGAAGAAACAATTTAGAACTCTCTTTGAGAAGGATATACAATAAAAACTCGGTTTCAGACTGAGTCAGCTTTAAATGTCTGGAAATTACCAAATTGACACGTTCACCATCTAGTGGAATATGTTTGAACTTCTTGAATTAAATTTAAAATGGAAATTGTTTTCTTTACAACACATTTTAAACCGGATCTGGAAGATGTGTCATGAATAAATTAATGGCATTTAGCAGATTTTATAGTAAACTTTCTTAAAATTTGAGTTTTACCAAAATTTTAATTTAAATCCATTTATTTGCATAGTATTGGTGTCGTGTACAAATATAATTTTAATATTATTATTTCTTTACGTTGTCTTTTGCCGCGGTTTACCACTTATGACAAGATTTATAAAATCGCAAAGACTAAGATGGCCGATGAACTAGCACGCCGTGGGACATCGACACAAATGCTAGGACACGAACTTTTCTGTGGAATTAGCTGGTCCACAGCAAAAAGTGAAATTAGTTCTTTGATTATTGTACTACGGATACAATACTGGGATTACCACGTGAACCTCATAAATCCTTATTTCTTAGGAGACAAATTAAGCTGGACAGGTCTCAGAGGACAAGTTGGTTTCCTAACAGGACACTATCCTGTCAGAGATCATTTGAATGAAATGACCCTTTCAGATGAGATCATCTGAAGGTTATGGAAGAGTACAAGTCTGCGGAACACATCTTGTGGGCATTTCAGGCTTTGGTCTGACTTAGATGAGAGGTTCTTTCTCGTGAGGTGTAGGAATCAAGTGAAATTAGAAATATTCCGGTCGGGAAGATTGTGATTTTCATTAGGAAAGTTTCACACCTCCTGACCTAAAACTAACACATGGACAAACGCACATTAAATCCATTGGGCACTTTCCATTTTTACATAGTAGATAAGATGGCTCGGGCATGTGGACTGTGTCCAAGAGAACATCACAGCTATTACAAGCGATGATTGAACGACTAGAACAACAATCCGACAAGAATGAAGACAGGCTGTGAAGGAGGCTAAGGCTGAAAAATTTTAATATAATTTAACCATATAATTTTTATAACCCAGTAAAATAATAAGCTTTTATTAATTTTCTAATTAAATTAGTTGATTAACTATATAAACTTTTTGAATTTTGGCGAATCATATATAGTGCAAACTAAGTTGGCAACGCTATCATTCAATCAGCGAAAATTAGGGCAAACCAACAAACTGATTGCTTTAGGTAAGATTAGGTGAGTGTTTATATTCCGGATTAGGGATATTGATTTTATGACTTGGGGGTTCCCAGTAATCCCCAGTCTAAGTTGACTCGGCAAAGTTAATTCTATTTTCATAAAATGTAATGACAATAAACTCAAAACAATTTATCTCGAAATTATTATGCACTTACCAGCAATGACTTGCAATTACAATGTAAATCAGACGATTAATGAAAATTACATTATTCCATTTGCAATTAACCCAGATTCGCAATTATTCAATCGTCCAAGAGATGATAATTGAAAATTGAGATTTGTAATTCATTAAATTAAGCACTTCAATCGTGAAATTTGAGTATTATTCAAATATTGATCTACTTCAATTGTGTATTACTTATTTATTAAATTAATTTAATAGATCAAGTAAAAAGTTCGTTCGGTTTTTATGAAGAGATGGCGTTATTGCCTATAGTTCTAGTGTTACATATCGCATCATATCATACTATACGGCGCTTAAAAAATGTTTTTTCGCGCTAATTTCTCTTTGACAGTTTTTCGATTGATTGACTCAGTACGTTGTGAGCGCTCGTCAAAGAGAAAACTCGCTTTATTTTACAAATTTTCTTTTATCAAGGCGAAAAAGCAGCCAAAGCGACTGAAAAAATTAATTAGTTTATGGGCCCGACACTGTAAACGAAGGTCTAGCCCAAAAGTGGTTTGCTAGGTGCCGTTCCGGTAATTTCGATGTCGAAGATACACCACGCGTCGGGAGGCCTGTTGTCGAAAATTGGGATAAAATCATGGAAATAGTAGAAACACATCGGCACGTGAGCACTTATTCAATTGCTGAGAAAGTAAAGATAAGCTAGAAAACCGTTTGGAATCATTTGCATAGCCTTGGATTAAAAAAGAAGCTCGATATTTGGTTGCCATACGAACTAACGCAAAAAACATGTTGGACCGAATTTCCATCTGTGAATCGTTACTGAATCGCAACAAAATCGACCCATTTCTGAAACGGATTGTGACTGGTGATGAAAAATGGGTCACTTACGACAACATCAAGCGCAAACGGTTGTAGTTAAAGCGCAGTCAATCGTCCCAAGCCCGAATTGACAGTCAGGAAGGTTTGCGCTCAATTCGGCCCTCTACTCCCAACAACTGGACCGCTTAAAGGCAGCACTTACCCAGAAGAGGCCATCTGTGATCAACAAAAGCCGCGCTTGGTGGTGAGAAGTTGACCTCAAGAATGTGAAAATTGGCTCTCCGAGTTTTTTTGTCAATAGGCACGCTGCCTTCTACGTGAGGGGTATAATAAAAATGAGATCTTGTTGGCAACAAATTCACGAACAAAACAGCGCATATTTAACTTAAATCGGATAAATCTACACAAAATTATCATCGAAAAAAATCCATAAAAAACCGAACGAACTTTTTACTTGATCTTATATTTTTAAATACAATAATAGGAACAAACGAATAAATATTTATATTGAAATCTTCTTTTGAATTAATTGGTATCAATTTATAATTAACTTTAATGTGCCTTTAAATAGTTTCTTTAAATTTTTATCTAATAAAACAATTAAAAGTTTAGTCTACAATAGCAACACGATGAAATTAATATTTATAGCGAATATAAAATAATTTGTTATTTTCGTATTCCAAAATTAACCCCATAAATGCATGACTCAATGTTGGCTTCCTCCAACATTGTTACATAACATATTTAGCACTTCACCATAGAGACTGTTTCTATTATAGAATTACTGTACTTTGTATATATTGTTATTGCCAACAAACTTTATAGTATTTCCACGTGTCTCGAGTTAAAGTCTATGCTGTAAACTTTTATATGTAATTCCAAGCATTGAGAAAACCATATAAAAACTAAACTGAAATAAATACATTTACATCTTGATAAATTAAATTGAAGTCCACAATTCCACATCAACTAGGATATTTTATTATCTCAATTTAAAATGGCCATTTAATGACTAGTGTACAGTTAATACACATAACTGTGATTTTCGTAAATTAAATTATCCTTATTTGAAGAATTAACTACGAGGATAAATTTTGAAAAATATGTATTCTTTTTTACGTATTTGAAGAACATAATGAGAAAAAAATATTTGTTGATGTTAAGTAAGATCATAGTTTCCCCATTTTAAACCTGTGTGAATATATTCGTTGGCAATCTGGCTGGTCCACGCAATGGCACTGCAAAAAAGTACTTGACCATTTTAAAATTATTTAACCCTGTAATGCACTTCTTTTTTATTGAATCGACAAAATTACCATTAATAAAGATAATTTTCAAAAGTAAGAATCCTAAGAAAAAAATATAAAAAAACAATAATTGTGGATTTAACAGCTTTTCAAATTTAGCGGGTCTTTAGGCATTAACAGGTGCTCTAATTTTCTCAACCAGACGCCTTCACCGAAAAATTTACACTTAACGTCTTTTTATTAGGTTCACATTAAAGAAATAATATTAGTAATTTACACTAAAATTATAATTTTTTTTATTAATTTATATCTAGTTTACTAGATGTTAAATTAATATGTTACACGTACACTTTTATACATATGTATTTTCAAATAAAACAGTTTGAAATAAAACTAATTCAATTATATTGAGTGATGGTTCTGGATTCTATACAATTATAAGCTATTTAAAAGCGTTACAAACGATGTAGTTGTCGTCAAATTCATACGCCAGAATAGAATTCGGTGGGCTGGTCAGTTATACCGCAAGAGTGAAAACAACGTTCTTTGGAAAATCTTCATTGGTTCGATTTCAGAGACTAGGATTTGCTAAGGGCAACAGTTTTTAACAAACAAATCTAAAATAATTATTTCATATTACGTATAGTATGGTATATGATTGAAGAAAGAACAACAGAGAACAATCATCTCTATTACTGCCATTGTGTTTTATGATGCTTTACTTGTTGACGAAGTCTCAGAAATACCTAGTAGCAAAGTATAAATCTAAATTATAGTAAATCCATTCAAACCTTCACATTTAAGATCAATGCTTTACATATTCTAATTCTGGAATTCAATTGTTCAACAGTCACACAACAAAGATTTAATCGACCTTTAAACATAGAAAATAAAGGAACATTCGAATAAGGAATTGCTTCCCTTAACCTTAAGACCGTGACTCTCACAACGGAACTTTGACATTCCACCAATTCACCATGAGGATTATATCCATCGTAATTATTATATATGGTTATTGCCTGATATAATTATATGATTTTCACGTGTTTCGTATAAAATAAAGAGAAAAAAATGTTCACAGAGGAAGTTATTCGAATTAGGAAAAGTAAAAGCGAAATAAAAACTCGAATCAAATCCGTAATAAAAGGCCAATGACATTGACCTTTGGCAATTTAATTTAAAAATAACTACATCCCATAAAAGTAAAATACTATGAGAGTTTCATTCTTGAAACGAACAATAAGTTTCGACCAAATATTTTCATTGAACGACTTCACATTTTCCAGTTTCAGTGGTAGCAATTGAAATTGAAAAGCCAAAAACCCTGATTGCCATTCAAGTTTTGCATCTCGAGACGAGAGGAGATCCGCAATATTAGAAAACATTCATCTTTGATTCGAACAAGTATCATTTCTGGTTAAACACTTTAATGTTGCACAAACAATTAAGAGAATTTACTTGATTGTTTCAAAGATATTGTCCTGATAACTTGGACTTGTCTTAAATTGATGCAAATGACTTTTGGAAGTAGGGAAGGGACAGTCCAGGGGCAATTCTTAAACAGTAATTAAAGCAATATTCTGTCAATGGAATTGCAGCAGAGCTGGTCTCAAATTCGAACTTTGTGCTCCGAATTGTTCAATTTGTGGTTAATATGCAGGGCTTTTACAATTCTGTGCAAAATTGTCGGAATATTCAAAAACAAGAAGTTTTGTGCAGCAGAAGTAAAGTTGGGCTAAATAACAACTTTGTCCCTGGTCCTGGCCACACGATATTATGTACTATTGCCATTTAAATTACACAACATTTACAATTCGCAGAGCTTCACAATTTGTGGCACATACCTTATTCCAAAGTTCGTCAATTATGGCCTCAGTATCGCCCCTTTGACATGCATGCATCAATCTGGTAGAGCCATGAGCAAGTTTTTTTGGCCACTCGGGGTGCTTCTGCTCCGGCTCCTGTTTCTCCTCGCAATAGTCGTCCTTTTTGCGAGGCAAGTTCCCCTGGAGTCGTTGTTGCTGCTGTCTCTGGTGATAATTACTCGGTGGAAGCAACGGCTTTTGACTGGAATAGTCTTTATTGTGGCACTGCATTCTCAGCTACACAAAGTTATCTTCTCTGTTACATGGTTCCGGTGGCCCAACTTGAGCAAATGTATTCATGTTGCGAATTAATTAAAAATCTCTTCCCCTTTTGCCAGAACCATCCACCAATACTAATAGAAATAGGGTTCATATTATTAGACCTTGATTTTTACAACTATCAAGTTAATCTATTTAATAACAGTCATTTGTATCATACTCGTAACTAAAATAACTTTTATCAAAACTTGTATAATAAACCCAAATTAAAACTGGTAAAATCTATGATATTTCTAAACATTAAGAGTAATTTCGAGGAAACCAATCTTCATAATTTTTTTACTGTTTCATTAATAAAGATCTTTAAAAGATAATTTTGAATGCACAAAATAAAAATACGAGTATATAATACAAAAAAGACGTCGAATCATCAATAAATTGAGTCTCTCATTTTCTCTTGATAACCCAAAAACTTTTACCAGTCTGTGGCTAACCAATCGTTATGATAGGTTAAGTGCAGTACCCGATCGGAGATTATTACCACTTTTTCATAAATAATATATTAAATGAATAAGAATATTTTAACGATGCACTATAACATATCACCAGGTGTATAGTGGACAGCCATACGCCTTTTTTGTAAATCGCCCTAGCTCTCACTTCCTATCACAATTATTGGCCCTTAGTCACTTATTTCTATCGATATAATTATTGTTTAACTTTATCTTCAGGCGCATGAAGATCGGATAAGACCAAATTGCTTATTTAACCCACCATTCGCCACCGTACACTAGGGCAGTATAAATTTTTAATTTATTTTGAAACGATCAATATTTGTAATATGTACGGTTAGTTTGAATTTACAATTAATTTCACACTTTACAGGCCATAACCAATAGGTTATACAAAATATCTGGAAAAAATTACCCATTTATTCAATTCTCAATTTTGCCATATTTAAGTCGTAAACCATTTAACAGTTACATTTGTTTCTTTTAATTAATTTTTTCGTTTCCTAGAGATTCACTCGGCCTAATTTTTTTATTCGAACAACGTATAAAATGTATTTATTATTCTCAAATTCGGTTGAAAGTAGATTTCATATTTAGTTTTCCCACAAATGAATATTTTAATTCAAGTACAGTTGGCAACTCTAATAACTCACATAATTTAGACCATATAGGATTCATGCAAGTTAGACGAACATTTTCGGAAGTAATCAAAATAGTCCCGAACCATTCATAACAACTTTGCTATGAAAATTTGCAATTAAAATGAAATTTTGATTGAATGAGCTAATGTTCAACGATGTGCTTGTTGAACTGTTCCAAATGCAGTTCCTTGTTTGGGTCAGTGAACTGGAGTTTGTAAGTTCCGCTGGGAATTTTCAAAATGCATAGATGGTCTCCATGAGAGAATATTAATATTTATATTAATCAAAATATCATATACAAATATTTTATAAATAATGAGATGAAAATTTCATGATTATTACTCTTAATAAATTTAAATATTTATAGAATAAAGCAATGGTTAAGAAAAATCGTTCAATTTTTAAACAAATTCTCTTCATTGAAATTCAAAAAATTAATTGGCAATAATTACATTAGATCACCAATTAGTAACAAATAGAGAGAATAAATTAAATTTAGTTGTTATTTATTTGGATATATATTAAGCTTTCAAATCAGTATGTCATATTAGTCATAAACCCTATCGAAATACAACGAAAAGAAATAAAAATAATAAAATTATATTTGTACACAAACCCAATACTAATGCAAGATGGCGAACGTGCCAATTTAGTAGACACAATACTAAATGTAAGCTGACTTAGTTTAAAACAGAGTTGAAAACAAAGCAAACTGTCTTTTTTGTATGAATTTTGCATGCTGCCCTTCTAGCTGGCGCACGTCAATTATATTACTCTTTTGAAGATTCTTAAAAAGTTAAATATTCCTAAATTGATTTACATAGCTTACTCTTTTCCTGAGATTTATATAAATAGATACCAAAATTGGAATAGTTTTCAAAGCACTTGAAACAGGCCTTTTACACTGAACCAACTACTTTCTAATATCTACTATACACACTAGTTATACATACAATTTTTGAAAAAAAAATGAAATTCATATATTACAGTACTGATGACATTGCATTCTTAATCATCCAAATTAGAAGCAAATTAATATTCATATTTAAAACTATTACACTACGAACTAATTAAATTAAGTTTAATTTAACGATTAATGGGAAGCGTTTGTGATTTTTCATTTCAACTAGTTGGATTTTTAAAAACTAAAGTAGTGAATATTCTCTATAACATGTTCATTCAGTATATAATTTAACGTGTATTTTACTATTACAATTAAATAAAAAATAGTTTTGATCTAAAACAGGAGTTTTGATTCATCTATCAATAGTAAAAGTCAAATATGATGTTTCTTACATAAAGTTTCCTGAAAAATTTTTGTGTTATTGGCTTAAAATGTAGTTTTTCCTAAATTGTTCTTTATGTCAATTGTCTTTAATATTAATATGACATTATCAAAATTACAATAAAAAATAGTTCCATTAAGTTATTAATTTCTTCCCGTAACACGACCGTTACATGGCAGCATTTATCATCTAAAATGGATGATATTGCCTATTTATAAATTAAGAAAAAATAATTTTATTTTACACTTCAAAGCACTTAAAAATTTTTAATCTTTGTATGATTTTTTCACTTATATTTTGTTATAAACTTCTAATGTCATCACTATATGATAAAGCAAATTACAAAGGAAATCCTTCAATATAAATCCAAAAGATCATTCGTGACATTTAATATTTTTAAATAATTAATCGAAATTTCTAAACTTGGAGTGGCCCAATTCCCTGAAATCGCAATAAATCACGTTGCCAATAAATCAGTGCCAAGTGTATTCGAGGAATTAATAACTCCTGTTCTAATCGACAATTTTCAAGTTTATCAAAAGTCTCTTTAGAGTGGGATGATGTGATGACAACAATTATTCAATTAAATTCCTGTTTACGCTTAATCAATTCCTCGGTGACGGAGTTTTGCTGACAAGAACTTTCAATGATCGCAAATTGATGAATTGTTATTTGGAATTGGAAATGCAATAAAAAGAAAAAAAAAACACCAAGGGCTCGTCAAATATCATATGTTTCGGCACAACAGAGAGTTGCCATGGAAATGGGTTCGAACTTTCCATTCATATCGGCCCGACACTTGGTTATTTTAATGCGAGGAATAAAGCTACAAAAAAGCGATTCAAAGTTCGTTTTATATTATTGCCAGTATTTAGAACTTTTCCTTTTGCCAAAAGTAACGTGTCGATTTTATGAGATTCATAAACGAATCAAAATGATATATAAAAATATTTTCTCCAAATAAAGGCCCACTTTTATGGTATAAATACTGCTATTTTGGTACATAAAATCTCGATATTGATAAAGTTGTTTGGTGGTCCGCAAATCGGATCCCTCAAAAAGTCAATTTTGCAGGTTTGTTTTGAGTTTTGTTTCATCAAAACAAATCACTGTCTGTTTCTATTATGGAGCTACTACATTGGTGGTGAAAAAGATTCTTCCCTACTTCGCCTCTAATGTGCTTTCCCCTCGGTAAGAGAGCGCGCGCCTTTTCCTTCGCAGTGCGAAAATCAATCACAATGTTTTTGCGTGAAAATTTTATTACACCAAGGATATTTTCGCTCTGTCATTTCTTCTGCGGTTTGTATATTTATCTATTTTTATATCTATTTCACAAAAGGTTCTCACTTTTCTTGTTTTCTTCACTTTTTCGCCTCTTTTTAACGATATTTAGTATGAATTTCCGGCCATCAATAACAGTTTCAGTGACACAAACAACCGTAAAAGAAACGACTTGAAAATGGACCGACAAACAGGATTAGAACTGGGGCCCGTCCTGCCCGATCGCCACGACCGACTGAGTGCCAACACTGGACGTCGGCGGTGGAAATATGCACGTTTTATTCGCTTTCTAAAGCCTCCTCCTCGCCCAAAACCAAGTTATATAAGCGTTTTCCTATACACCGGGGCAATTTCCTCTCCCCAACCACCCCGATCCACCCCTCAGTCTATGTGGGGATCCGTAATTAATGCATGGAACTATTGTAGTAGCCGCCACTCGGCAGTTGTAGTTTGGAAAGTTCACGCGAAGAAAAGCTCCGCGCCGCCGCGAAAGGGGCTCTAATTACGGTCAACGTGTATCGACTGCCACTGCCTCAACCCTCTCACCCCACACACATCCCCGTGGGCATTTCCAACCACTTTTACAGTCCATGTGGTTCAGGCATTCGGATTTGTAGGTAAAGGCTTTTCTAATCCAAACTAGTTGTTGATAAAAGGACAATTTTGTCATTCCTTTTGAATATTTGTATGAGTTAACTTCTAACATATTTAGGTTAAAAGATATCTTTTCAAGTATTTATTTCATTCAACATTCATTGATAAAATTCTAGTGTTCGCTGAAAGTAGGATATAATACTGTTTAATGTCCTGTTGATTAGTTATTGGTATTCATTTATAATACATTAAATTTATTTTATGCATTTTTGTTCCTTAAAATTGATATTATGACATTCAAATTTGTTCTGTCAAAGTCGTTATTATAGCAAAAGTGCTTTAAAGAATTCTTTAAAGCTCATGTGCTTTTTCTTTATTATATGTAATTGGCCAGTATTAACGATTTTATTTTGAATTTCATTTTGAATATTATATATATTAAACCACCTATTGGAAATTTTTTAATTAACTAACTAACTTTTTAATTAAACAATTATTTTTTTTATTTTTGTGTACATTTATTTTAAAAATGCATAAAATTTTGTATTAAACACGGTCGATAAACATTATTAAACACTCGGGCCTTCTTTAAGACACTCGCTTCTTTCGTGGCATAAAACAACCCTTGTATTTAATAATGCCTTATCTTATCGATCTTGTTATATAAATAACAATTAATAATCCTTGACTTTTTATTTATAATAATAATAAATATATTTCTTATTCAACGAATAAAGCAATTGCCAACCAACGTGTTTTGAATATTATTATCAATTGATGGGACCTTGACTGGTTATGAACTAATCCAGTGAGTGCTGTGATTAATAACATGTGTATTGAAATATTACCGCACTCCGTGCTTGAAAGTAAACCGTTACAGAACCAATTTGCGTTAAAATATGCTCCTTTTCGATACAGAATTTCAAAAATACATAACTAACATCAAACTCCTTTCTTTTACGTGGCCAGACCTATGCTGCCGGTGTGTGCGTTACAACATGTATTACTACAATATTATTGCATCCCATCCTTATGACCAATAATTTAGATATGGTCTGAAATTGTGATAGCCATTTAGAGCTAGGACTATCCTTGTTTGTCCCGATTAGCAACATTGCTTTAAGGGAGTCCACTTTTCTCAGGATTCTGTCCGCGTTATTGTCCTTCTTACGGCCCTATGTATTCTATTAAGAAACATAGAGCTAGTACCTTCTATATACTCAACTGATGTATTAGGTGCACGCCTAATCGCAAAGTCTCATCAACATGGCCAGTCCTCCCCACCTATTGTATGAACGGGCAGTTTTATCCGATAAAAATCGGACATTCGTTTTGGAAATACTGGTCGCAACTAATCTCAACTGATCTTGATTATCGTCTTTGTGCGGTGGATCCTGTGGCTCCCTCAGGGTACTGTGAAGATCGCTGTCCGACTTCAGAGTCATTTCTTCATACCCTTGGAATAAATATAATTTGATGTAAAAAATAAGCATTTTACTCAAAGCACTTTTAAATTGCGTGTTTATTTTATATCAATTATTATGGTAATTACTCGTTTAACTTGCATTTAAACCACAATAGCTCATTTTCTTTTGTCGTTTTGCTAATCGATTTGACAAAATTGTAAAGAGCTATTAAATTTATATTCATAAAAAAGGATTTATGCTTATTTTGTCGTTTTAATGTTTTATTTTTATTCAATCTCTAACTGATTTTTTCTAAAAATATTCTATTAAAAATTTGTTATAGCCGATGTAAAAGTAATTCCTTATTATTTAAAAGCTACAATTTATTAATGGTTAGTTCTTTATTTAATTGTTGCAGTCAATGAGCAACCAAGTTTGGTTTTATTTTTAAAAATTCGACCTTAACCGAAAACCTGTTAAGCTTAGGTATTCGTGGAAAAGAAAAACCAACCGGTGAATTCAAATCGTCAATTTGCATTTTGCCATAAAAGCCATTGGCGAATATAAGCCAATCATATGTGTGTTTCTATAGGTTGAGGAGGAAAAATAGGTCGAAAATCTAGTTCAATCGCAATACAAACATTTGTTTACACACTGTCTGTATGCAAATTTGGAGAGTGTTACTTGTTCAAATCTTGATTTGATTGGAAATTCTTGTGCACAAAGGCGAGACATGGAATTTACTTTTCCCCGAGTGCGACTATTGGAATTTTATTTCAATTTCATCGCTGGCGAAGTTCGTTCCTTAAGCCATTTGAAATTTATAGTTCAGGTATTTTAATTCGCTTTTTATGCGCGATAATTTGGAAATTCACTAAACTGTTGCCGCGCGCTCGCTCTCGCTAAAAATGGATTTATTTATTATGGCAAAACGAAAGTGGAAAAATGTCTGTGAATTTTCTAGTCCCCACTTGTTGATCGGGCACTCGTATTGTCTATTAATAGATTCACTTTTCGGCTGCAAATACCAACGACCAAAAAAAAATTAGCAGCAAATTGGCTGGTGAGCCAAACAGTTTGTAGCCGACACTCTTTAGCAAAGCATAATTATTATGTAAAATTCGCCATGAAAAAGTCATAAATAAATTTGAAATTTAATTTGGACGTCGTCGTCGGCAAAGTTCCACGGCACAACATTTAATGGCAATAATTTGCATTACGGAGTCCTAATTTAAAGTTCACCGAGCTCAATACACACAGAAAAAAGCTGTTCGAAAGGAATTGATGGCTTTATTCGGAGTGACAGTTGTCAGCTGGAACAAAACTGGGTGCACAACGATGACGGTGGGTGTAAAGAGACTGTTTGTCACATATTTTTTGTTTCCGATGGCATTGAAGGGAATTGCTTTTATGCAAATGCGAGAATCTTCTTCTTCTCTTTACCATCCCCCCATCCCTTTCCCCATCGTCATCGTTCTATACTGCTCGGCAAATGCATTTCTTATGCACTTATTCCACTCGACAACGTGGTAAATTGAATAACAAATCAGAGCATTAAAAGAATTGAAGGTGATTTCATCGGTAAAGTTTCAAAATGCGCCCTACATCCACTTTTGTTTCACTTATCCCTCAGTCTTATCGGGAATCGTATTTTACGCTACAAAATGTGAAAAGTCTTTCATTTCTTAGCACATAAGAAACTGCATACACCACTTGAAAGCTTATTAGCTTACTTTGTTGTAAAGTTATTTTCTTTTTAAGAAATTAACATATTTGATATTTTGGGATGTTATTGGATTTTCAAACAATAATACTATTGAACTTTTCCTTACACAACAACCGTTTCTAGTCTAGGTCTAAACAATTTTTTTTTCAATATCGAAGTTGCACTAAAAAAATTTTGATCGGATAAGTTACCCTATCAGTCGCCGATTTTCTCGATCTTATCGATCGGAAATCTTAATTCTCTCTGAAAAAGGGTTTAATCAATAGAGTCTAAAGTTCTTTGTGTATTCGTGTTAATTATTTGCCACTAAGGGAAGACTGAAGAATACAAATTTTCAATAAACTGAATTTTGATAAATGAATATATCAAAATGCATAATTGGCACATTTCCATCAGAAGTCATCTAAAGCAACATGGGAGTCAAATGAAGACAGATAATAGAAGCGAATACTGTAATTGGAGATGGTTCGACACACTATATTCATTTGCCTTTTTATAATTAAAAATTATATAATAACTTTCCATATTTTTAAATAAATTAACTTTTCAATTTCACTAAGAAACATTAGGATTCTCAACTTGTACCAACAGGTTTTAACATTTCTTTGAATATGTGTTTTCAGTATATAATTATTCAAATAATAAAACTTAGACCGGTGTAAACCGATGCAGTCAATCAACCCATTTTATTTTTTTGTGCAATTCCGAATCGAAAAGTAGCCTTTTTTAATGCAAATTGGTTTTGTAACGGTTTAATTTTCTGAGAAAAATACAAAATTTGGACGCAAATTACCATAAATTTAATGAAATAACATATTGTTGTCAAAACCAAATTTATTATTTAATTTGAAAATTTCGTTGTGAGTTGTTGTTCCACGATTTGAAAAAGTTGTGAACGTTTTTTTAATTAGAGGAAGTATGTACAAAATGGCATGGTGTTTTGTTTTTGGATCATATTTCTTTATGGGATAAACACAACAACGTCATATTATACAGTAATCTTGTTTGGTTATCTATTTATTAAAAATAATATCCAATTATGGCAAAAAATGAGCAGAAAATTAATCAGCTTTAAACACAAGTCGGCGAGAATCGATTTTTTAAAATCGTATGGACAAAATGACATACCTCTAAATACGATGTAATTATTGGCATAATTTTGCAAAATAAAACCTGTGTACGTCTAGTATCGTAAATCCAATGCCAACAATTTGCCATCCTCTTCCGGGTCTAGATCTCTTTAGAGTATAAAAGTGAACATTTCTCTTCATTACAGTGAGAAGTATTAGAAAAATTTCGACTTCGATATTATCTTGCCTCCAGGACTGGTGATGAGTTGAGTTCTTATAATTTCTTGTAGTTTTGGCTATCCATGTACAAAATATGTCCGGTTTAATTAGATAAATACTACTAATTGACAAAATGGAAGGTATGCACGAAATATACTAAATTAGACGGCATTGCCTAAGAATTTGTTAGAAATATTTTTTGGCAATGTACTTGACGTACTCAAAATGGAAATATTTTGCGCGCCAGATAAAGACCCGCCTATGATTCATTCCCAAACTCCTTGGAGGTGGTCTAAGTGCTACATCACTCGACCATAAGGCGGATTCAAATATTTTTCAATGGCACACTTCGGCTATGAGACGATTATAATAATATTATAAAACGAATATAGAAAATAATATGTTATATTTCAATATAGCCAATTAATTTAATTTTATGAACTAATTATTGTAACTAAGCGTGATGTGAAATTATTTCTCTAGTTATTTGAAAACCTTGCCATGTTTCAAATTACATTTATATAAATAATTGATTTATATTAAATTCTATAAATTAATATGTAATTCGAACTATAAATTAAATTTATTTAGGATTTTAAACAGTATAAAAGTAGTTTCAGAATGACCTTCAATGGCTTAATATTCCTTAATAATGTTATTAAAAGGTAATGTATTAATAGATAGAATAATTTAATTATATTGTGAAATTTGTCTAAACTTATTTTTTTAATAAAAAAAAATATTTAAAATCAAATGATAATACATTTATTAATAAATTTGATTTTGACTTTGTCTTCAATTTAAATTAAGTTTGATTAAGCAAAAGCAAACCTCTATGAAAAGAACAAGTTTCATGGAAATTCTCACATTCTCCGTAGTTGATTCAAAATTTAATTATTTTGTCAAATCCTTTATGGTTTCTAGTGTGTGAAAAAGATGTTAATGAGAAATAAAGTTTTATTAGAGTTTTCGTCAGCTTGTTATGTGTTGGAATGGCATTCCATTCCATAAAATTACTATTGTAATACAGCATTTACGGTTATAATTTTCTTAATTAAATGTTTAAACCATATTTCGGTGAAATAGTTTATTTCACATACCTATGAACGTATTTTCAAGGCTTATTTCTTCTGGTTATTGTTTTTTTAACTCATTAGGGTTAATGTCTATTTTTAGCATATAATTTAATATTGAATATAATATGTGTGACCACTTTTCGAGGTGATTTTTATAGAGCAATATTTATTTAACCAAATATATAAACATTGTTGCAAATTCTTTACCCCTAGATCTTTTTAATAATGGAAAACAACTATTTTGGTTTATCTTATTTGCACATTTATTCAAAAAATTTCAGTTTACACCATAATAATTTCCAATTCAATTACAATTTTATTAAGTACACCCATTTACATTTTAGAAGAAGTAAAAGATTCTTTAAAGAGAACCAAAAATGGAAATAATTCAGGAGTAGTTGGAATACGGGAGATCTTCTAAGAATAGTGAGTATATAGCCCAAAGATTACACAATGTTCTGTGAAAAACATGGGCGCAAAGAACCCTACCCGAAGATTAGAAGTAAGCTATTTCACAACCAATACGCAAAAAGAGAAACAAAATGGATTGTACAAATTATTGATGAATCTCAATTCTGTTGACCGCTTAACGTATATGAAGTTTTTTTTCGAGGCATTAAACTTGAAGTTGACATTACTGTTCAAGAATGCAACAAATTTAACAACTGTCTAGTGGCTTATTCTCAATTTGGTTTGGCAATTCATCGGAATACGTACCGCGCACTACGTCCATTTTTGATTAAGCGCACTTCTGGTTGAATAGCTACGTCAACAAACAAAACTGCACTTGGAGTGAAGCTAATCCTCAAGTGTATGTCGAAACACCGTTACATCTACAAAAACTGACTGGTGCGCTTTATGGGCTGGTGAAATCATTGGTCCATATTTCTTTAAAAACAATGATGGCCAGAACGTTATAGTCAATGGTGATCGGTAAAGAACCATGATTACTATGTTTTTCATTCCTGAATCGAACAACCATAATGTCCGGAAGCTGCGATTCCAACAAGACATGTCACACAGTCCGTGACACAATTGATTTTTTACAAGACAAATTTGGTGACCGTATAATTACACGTTTTGATCTCCAAGATCTTGTGATTGAACACTTATAGATTATCGAGCTAGCCGTGGTAGCCATATGCTAGAAATCATATTTAAAATGTAATACCACAAGATTATCTTTCAGATAAAATTCATGTCAATCCACCGATGCTTTATTGCAATTTAAAGTTCTATACCTCTTAAACACCCTTTATATCCAATATTCTTAGAACAAGAATACTTGCTAAAATATAAGACTATCGGCGAATATCAAAGAGGTTTGAGATAGATTGACCCCTATACTATTTAACATTGCATTAGAATATGCAAAACGGAAACTTGGAATAAATCAAACACCTTCATTATTCGGACAGAATTTTTGGCTTATACCGATGAGGGATCAAAACAAAGCCGTCAACATTCTACAAAATTAAAGGAATCTGCCAAGGACATTGAATTACAAATTAACACAGAGAAGACTAAATATATGGAAGTCAGAAGATCTGTCTACTCTTAAATTCCTCGATTAATGGAATTACAGTAGACCGCTTTTTGTATATGGGGTGTAACATCACCAGCAATGGAAAGGATGAGGATGAAATTGGTTAATGGATATTATCAACAAATAGGATATACTTCTCACTACAAAATTTATTCAAATTAAAGGATGTCTCTCATCAAAATAAAAATAAACAGCGAAACATGAAAGATAAGGAAAGCCTGTGGAGAGCGGCTGACACGCTAAATACTACGTGAATATTTGGGCCGGCATTGGACAATGGCGAATGGAGGATCCTCCAAAACGTCTATTATCTTTACCAGGATGTCAATGTGCTGAAGTTTGTGGAATTAAATAAAGAGCGACGAGCAGGACATGTAACATGAATAAAAACCGAATCCCAAAAAAGGAATGGAAGCACAACTGACAGAAAAGAGACTAATAGGCAGACCCAGGAAACGGTACAAAGCAACCATTGATGATGCAGGTGGTCATCAATAGACAACAATGGATGAAGATGATCATACAGACAAAGGGCTGGACCGGCCGATATGCATGTACAGAAACCATTTAGCAAAACGTAGTAATCTCTTTTCTATCAGTTTCCGTTTCTTAATCCATGTACATATTTTTGTAAATATATTATTTTATTTTTTTTAATTAAAGTTAAGGTAGGACGAACCTCATTTACTTTATGTACTCAGACGTCGATTCATCGATAACCACTCTTCTCAACATGGGAGCCAAAAACGCTCGTTGACCATATGGACATCTAAATGGAATCTGAGTCCACTCCTGCATTTACAACTCTTAGGACTCTAGGTTATCGTTGATTTTATAATCGCTTCAGCAAATTTGTGGTTGTATGTCGTTAATCCTTCATTGTCATACACTTAATTTGAATATGAATGGCTAAAGATGCCTAAAGGTGTTAAATCGAAATATGTCAATTGAGATCACAACGTCCCAAAATTTATTGACTAATCCTCGACTTCCAAATGGACGAGATGATGCTGATAATACTCTACTTATGAATTTCTATTGGGATATTCTGAAGTCTTCTTGAATTTTTGAAGATAATGAAGGTATTTGAGTTGTTTGATCGTCTTCAGATACCATCCTAACACATACAAGTACTTCAAATATGCACTACCTTTCTCTAAACATGAAAAAACCTTCTTTTTTTTCTTTATAAAAAACTCGAATATAAACGACAATTTGAACATTTTCAATGAAAACCCTTTTATTTACTTCAATCATGCTTGTACGATTATAAATAGGTATTATATAAGCATATAATCTTGTTAAAATACCAAACCTCACGCACAATTAAGCACACATTTAATTAAAACTTTGTAATTTTTTATTGTAGTACTTTTTTATAAGTACAGTTTCTTAAAATATAAGTCCTTGCTTTTGGCAATTTACTCTACCTCGGCTTCAAGCCTCTAATTACCATTTTACACATGGTTATTATTTAAATCTCGATATCGAAGTACAAAAGGGCACAATAAAGGGCCAGTTAGCAATTTATATCCATTCAATGGAAATGCAAACCTATTGTTTATAAGCATTTTATTTGCGGAAGTCCCGATGAGTCTCGATACAGAAATTGGGTCACTGGTCAAGGACCGTCTATTTGCCCGGCTACAAAACAGTAATCAGTCTTTGATCGCCCAATTAACGAACGTAAAATCCCAATCTCGGTTTTTGCTCACCTTGAAAGTCTGTTTGGACAAAACCCACAAACAGCAGTCCCTTTCTTTGGGCTCTCTAGTGACGATTGCGTGCGGAATTTGAATAATTTTGATTTATGTGCTTTAATGACGCCTGTTCTCCACTTTCGGTGATAATTATGGCCATAATTAAATTACAACAAGTCGGTCCCTGTGAAATGGAAAAGAGTGACATTGACACCGATCGAAATGGAAATTGTTTGCACGGTCTAAATTGAGACTGTGATTTGTGGAATGGCATGACAGTTGGGTCGGGCGGCGTGGTGCAGGCATTTACATTCGGTTGATGGCTCCTTTGACCAAACCCGATGATAAGCGACTCCATTTAATAGCGGACAAACGACAAACAGCAAATTTGAATTGAAAACGAACCGTAATAACTTATAACATAATCCCCAAGGTTAACGTTAGAATCACAAACTTGCTCCCACTTTCCTACA
>JXOV01002755.1:0-42910 GCA_001014945.1 Clogmia albipunctata
CGACGAACGGCGGCGAATTTCCCTCTGAAATCAACAATTCAGAAAGATTAGTCTTCGAGTTGGAATAGCGAATGCCTTCTACAATATCCAATTTATGAATGAAGTTCGCATTCTATTCAAAATTAGCCACACAATATTAGCATCAAACACACATCGTAGTTTGCCAGTAATGAAAACCAGTCTTTGCAGGTCTCCAGGTGGCGGACAAATTTGCAAGTGGGCGATCAACCCAAAGACCAAATCCACAACAAAACCAGCCATGTCAAGTTCCTATTCAGATTTTAACATCCAATTGGTGTTACAAATGATTTCAATTTTGTGTTTCTCATTCATTCATCCATCCAACCATTATTCATTCCCTCCATTCAAATAAAAGATTAGCGAAAGGTTTGCTCTATATCGAAGTGTTATTTTGCACTCTTTACTTAAATTTGATACGGCTTTAAACATTTCGACTGTCATATTATGATTGGAAGAATCATTTTTCAAGAGAATGCAATGGAATTTTGTCAATTGATCGTAGGAGTACGTTTCCGTTCTATTTAGTTGCTGATTTGGTAATTTCATTTTACATTTCATACAATTTTTTGGTCATTTTCAATCGTTATTTTAATTTATATAAAAATACGATCAATAAAAATACCATTTCACTATTTAAACACGAATAATTCATAACCACCTTTGCAAACTCGGTTTAGTGGGCAGTTTTAAAAATGAATTTCTAATTTTATATCGGAAAAAAGCTGCCAAAATTCAAACCCGCCCACCTTTTCTAACCATTTTCGCAATTCGGAGATGACAAATTATTTCTATTCTTTCACCCAATATCTCCATTGTAATTGATTCCGACCGATCCAAAGCCAAGAGACAATGCAGAATGAAGAGGTGTCATGTAAAGACCTATTAGCCGCATTTCGATAACCATTTCAAGGCAACAATGTGCCGCCCACCGCAATTTTTTTTTGATATTTTGTCTTCGCCATCGCAGATATTTATATGAAAATATTGACTGGGTTAATAATATCGACTTCATATTGATAATTCAGATAACGGAACTTATGTAAGTGATTGCTGTTGGCCTTTCCACCTCGACATTGGCCCCATTTATTGCCATTGTCAGTCAAATTCTCCAGTATTGATTTTCTACTCAATTAATTGGCCTCTTTAAAAATTAACGAAAAGAAATTTGTCTCCTTCAAACTTAAGTTTCAATAATTAATGGTTTTAAAACTGTCTAAAACAAAATGAGAAGTGAAATTTATATCATATTAATATTATTCTATAATATGTAATTGTTGAATATCAAAAGATACTTTTTAATGGTTTTAAAATTTCTGTTGAGAAAGAATATTGGTGATCAAGTAAAAAACAAATATTATTAAGTAAAGATGGCAAAATTAGAAAGGAAGTCTGGGGTCTGGTTTTACGAATACCGAAAGAAAAGCAATGGATTTTGAAAGTTAATTTAATTTCACTTGAATTGACAATTAAAAGCGAAAATTTATCTAATTAATTAAATTTTAACAAATGATAATGAAAGGGCAAATAAAATATTACTTTAAAGTTCATTTGCAAATAATACGAGTAAGAGACGGTAAAGTTAAATCTTTCTCAATTGACAATTTAATTTTATCTATACGAATCATTATTTGTTTTGGTGTAATTAGCACCATGAATTGAAAGGTTTTGGCCATCGAAACAGGACATATATACTACAAAGAAGACAATTCCGTTCATCTGGAACCATTCATTGAATAGCAGTAAATTATTATGCGTATGAGTTATTTTGTTCCAAATATTTTAGGTTATAATTCCAAGGAAGACAACCAATTCCTTGCAGTCATTTTAAATTCCTTTATTTCGCCCGGGTTTCATTCAAATCTTGTTATTGGACATATGTCCATAAAATTTCGCATTGTTTAAAATTCTGCACCACAGCTACAGTCTGGATCGGTTACCATCCCCCACTTCGATAGCATGTAGTTGCATCGGTCATGTCCCGTTCTTATCAGGGTAAGGTTGCTTACGTGGTTGGTAACTCTTGTTAGTTGTCTTTAAATGCTTTTTAAGTCGAAAATGGTCGAAAATATTCCATAACTAACCCATCGGTCCTTCCATCCAATATTCGGGTTAAATTCAAATTGTTCTATGTAGTTCCTTACCCAGTAATAGGGACGGATAACGTGATTTCAACCTATTCCTTGTTAGATTCTTCAAAGCATTGTGTAAGGGTAATCCTTGATCTTGAGAAACCTTTTTGTACTATTTAAGTAATGCCGTCTTCCTCCGAATATCCAGGGACACGATATTATATATTGCTGACAACCAGGTTCTATTGAGTTGTCAATATGATTTACATGTGGTGACATAGTCAACGAACTTAAAGAAAATACGGTCTGACCAGGGCTCGAGCCGGGGCTCATCTAGTTATATTCTTTGACAACGCTTAAACCAACTCTGGCCCAAAGTATTTATTAGAATATTCAATAATTTTATATTTCAATTTGATATTTCAGATTTTCTCAGTACAATCTCTTAAGATATTGGGAATTTATGCTATTATTATAGATCATCTTAAGTGCAGCTTAATTTCTTGTATTTATATTAATAATATTATTTAAAAAATTATATAACATCAATTAACAAAAAATGTACTGCTCTAATAAATCTATATAACAAAGTGAGATCATATGTCGAATAATGTTTCATTATTTAAAAAATAAAATCTTCAATTGTTTTAAAATTAAATACAAACTGAAGAGTGAATGTGGAGCATTTTGTGAAATTTCAAAATTTCTGCATTAAATCGTTGCATCGTCAAAACATGAACGATGACTTATTTTCATATTGAATTATTCATTTATTTTCTTGTGTTCGTTATAACTTTGTTTTTAAATAATCAGTTTAACCCAATTATATTTCCTCTTTAGTCTTGAATAACTCCTTAACCTCTTGATGCATAAATTAATTAACTATGCTCTCTTCTTTCTTCTAGGTTCACAAAGGTTAAATGGAAAGAACCACCTTTTCGATTGAATCTTTCCGAGTATTTATCACTGGGTCTTGGAAAT
This sequence comes from Clogmia albipunctata, assembly GCA_001014945.1. Taxonomy (NCBI): domain Eukaryota; kingdom Metazoa; phylum Arthropoda; class Insecta; order Diptera; family Psychodidae; genus Clogmia; species Clogmia albipunctata. Next base: position 3,072 of record JXOV01002755.1, read on the forward strand.
TTATAACCACCTTTCAGAGAAAGAAGCGACCTGAGAATTGGAAACAGCGCTAAAAACATTGCCATTTCTTGTTAATTTCACTCTACTTGTAACAAGAGAGCACAAGCACAACTTTTTTAATCGGGTCAAATTGATAAATAATAACTGACCATTTCCTGGCGAAACAAGCCCTTGGGATATGAAACCCACTTTAGGTGGTTCTGTGGTGCCCAATTCATTACACAGAAGACCTCATTATTATTTGTACGCCTCTTTCGCAATCGAAAATCGTGTCGAATTCATCTTGAACTCAGAATCACGTTCTTCTTTCTCTCTGTCTCTCTTTTCAGTAACACCATCATCTCGATGTCTCCGACCTCTGGCCTATGCTGTGTTCTCTCCATACTGAAAACTGTTCTCAACTTTCTTCTTTATTTTATTTAAATTAATTTTCATTTCTCAACGAAAAGCCATTCAGAATTTTGGGCCATTTCTCTAAATCGACAACAATTTGGTAGAATGTCCCTTCACTTTCATTATAAAGCAATTAATCTTCTTGGCCAGTTCTTTTCGGTTCTTGTTCCCGTGTGAAACCATCTTTCTGAACTCTTAATCCATTCACAAATAACAAACACAACTCTTGACTCGCAAATTTCATTCAAAGACATGTCAAATCGAATCAATCCGCAAATTTATCATGATACCAAATGTGATATGTCAGCCTTATTCAATTGATAGAATATTTTAATCTCAAGTCCCATTCAGCTTCTGATGAATGGAATGGCTATTTTAAATTCAGTCACCTATTTTCTGAACCTTTCATTTAAGAAACGATTAAAATCATTTGACCAAAAAATATTTAATCCAAATGGGCGTAAAGTGAACCCATTTTGCTAATCCTCTTTTCTGACTCGAAAACTTGGCGGTTTTTGGTGACACTCTCTTGAGTTTCATTTTAATCGATTTATCCCGCTACACTAACCAATCATCCGCCCACAAATACTTGTCAAATGGCCATTTGTGTTTTTTATCCACTGATAAGATATCGACAACTTCAATTTAATATTCATTTGACCAATATAAAATTGAAAAATTGCCAATAAAGAAGTCAGCGAATTTTAATAGACCGTTTAGAAATGCTTTTTATTTATAGAGATATTTTATAGATATACACTCTCTGACAGCTTAATAGACGGTGAAAGAACTTACTCTTCTACTCTTATGCAATTATGACACCAAAAATATTCTTGTCTAATAAAAATAAGCACCGTTAAGCGACGATCCCCTATTTAAAAATCGATTGCAATTTATTGGAAAATTTAATAAATCTCGCTAAATTTGCTTTGAAGGTCAAAAGTACAAATATCTGTTCGGCCAAGACAAATGAGAAGTAGTGGCTTTCCTTATTGCGTTTATATATCAGTTAGAGAGTCTGTTTCTTTTGGCGAATTAAGAAATCTTTGATACATTTTCTTTAAACGTCATTTATACAAAAAAAGTCTTAAATTAATTTTTAATTTCAATAACGAATAAAACTTATAATTTAAAAGTTTACATTGAAATATGTATATACAAAATTATTCATTAAGAACGCAGTTTAGCGATTAAATTTTATTACCATTTTATCAACAATTTAGTCACTAATCCAAAACAATTTGAAATATTTTTCGAATTCTTCGATAAGAAAGCCAATAAATTTTAATACTCGACACGTTTATAGGAAAAATAAATATCGATAAATACTACAAGTTGGCTCAAGTTGAAACTGAAACAAATTCAATTATCGTTTAACAACAAAACCCACTTTGAATATTCACATCAATTGTTATGGCATTGTGTCAGTTTACGAAATGTGAAGCCGTAAATTTGACCACTTAATTGATCTGCAAAAGAAGGCTTGATGTGTTAACGGTGCGTTTTAATAGAATGGAAAACAAACAAACAGCCCCCATCTTCTGCCAAACACCTTGCCATTTCTGGGGCTGGCTGGCTGGCGTCTCTCTCTCTCTCGATAATGATATTCATCCGGCCTCTTCAGCCAATTTTGGTCAAATAGACAACTCAACGGATCATCAAGTCGCAAACATACAACATCTTAGCGCCCACACGCAAACAAGGTCAGTGATGGGAAACTCAAAATAGTTAGGTTTCAAGTCAATCTTAAATTAAATTTATACAGATAATGAATCTGTAGTGCGATTACAATGACTTGTATTTTATGTAAAATAATGTAATAAAAGATTGAACTGAACAATACATTAAGAATTATAGCACCGCGCGGTAGGGCAGTATAGGCCTTACACATTACTTAATAATATTTAATGATAGAAATAAAATATTAAATGTTATAGACAAAAATTTTATTTATTTTATTATTTCAAATACTATAAATCAAATATTTTAAATTTAGTCATTAAAACAATGAATGTAGACACGTGTATTGAATATTAGGCTGTTTAATTATTCCATAGATACTCTCACTTAATAAGTGTATTTTGGAAACAGATGATTTCATAAAATCCTCTTATGCGTCTTTTAGAAAGATCATTTAGAAAAGTAAAACTGAAATTGGTTTGAGACGAAAACACAATTAAACTATTTCTGTGAAATTAAGCGATTTGCATTAAAATTTGAATATTTATATCCAACTAATTCAATAATGACTATACTTAAATTTAATGAATAAAATTGAAAACCAATACAAAAACCGCGTGCTAACTATACACAAAAACTCTTGGAAAACATGCCAATTATAGCCATTATCAGCTATGGAAAGTTAAAGATCGACTCTCGAAATAACCTCAGGTTATAAGTATTTTAAACCCAACTCACACACAAAAAAAAATCAAAACCCATCGTGAAATTATTCTCTATAATAACAGAAAATTGTCGAACAATACCTTTCCAATATGGCAAATTAAGTCATTATCTATTTTATTTGATGGTTTCCCTTTCTTTATCTTTTTTCTATGGATAGTAATTTGGGTCAATTTTTTCGTCTTTTTCGCCGCTTCTTTCTTTTTTAGATAAACACAATAAAACATCTTCCGCTTAAAGGAGCCCCCATTGATCTGCTGATCTTTGAGTCAATCACGTTGACACGATTATAAACAGAAGTCCAACAGTAGCTAATCGTTTTTTCTTCTTCTTCATACGAACAACACAAAAGACAACAAAAATTGAAATCTCCACGAAAATGAAAACTGTGTACTTTCACGTGCAATTATGACTCCACTACTTCCTCAACGTCATCCGAGTAACAGTGTCCCCTATTACCTTAAAATTACCTCAGCTTAAAGCGCTAAATTGATAAAATTAGAAACTTTATTGATCTGAGAATAATAGCCTTGCACTCAGTGCAGTGTGAAAAAACATTTAATTGCCTTTTGATAGTAAAAGTAAATAAATTTTTAAGAAATAATCTTTTACAAAACTAATTCATGTTATTATTGGTATTGGTAGGATGGACGCAGAACCCGATTGGGATTAGAGCCCTTTTTCATATATATTATAAATGGTGGACAGCTATGCTCCCCTCCTAGTATATGACCCTAGCTCTCCCTCCCTACCACAATTTCTGACCCTAACTAACTTGTTGCCATTGATAAAATATTTCAATATAATGATTACATTGAATGATCTTGAGAGGATAAAGTGTTTATTAGACCGGGCCATTCAGCAGCGCACACTAGAGCAGTATAGGTCCGGACGCATTTGAGAAAGGGTTTGTTTTTAGGGTATTTTCTCTCTGTATGGACAGCCCTTGAAATTGAAGTTATACAAATCATTATCTAATATTTTACCGGTATTGGCTGTTATTTTCGGGGCACTGAATTTCCCGAACTTCATCATTTAGTCACTATATAAACAGTAAAAAAAACATTTAGTTTGTTATTATTACTTTTTAATATTAATTTACATCTTATTTTAAATGAATGCACATTATAAACCAATCAAAAGATCAGTTTAATTTCCTCATAATTTTCCCAATCATAATATTGCATAACAATTTAATTAAATTTTGTTCCTTTCATTACTATTCAGAATAATAATTAATCTTTTTAGAAACCCCTCTTGTAAATCAATTAATTATCGAATCACATCCACCAGCTCCACGGTGTAATATATTGTATTAGTTACGAAACATTTTTTAATCTCTTATTTATGATGCGTAAATTCGTGCGAGTCCCACGATTTCGCACTTAAAAAGCAACTTCAACAGAAATCGCGACAGCCATAGATTAGATAAAAAAAAGCAGAACACAATCTTGTGAATTTCACCAATGAAATATTACTCACAGCAAAGACATTCTGTTTCCGCACAAGGCAGACACCCTGGAATGTCTTACTTATACAGCTATTTTAGTCGATGAAATCAATTATGACAAAGTTCAAATGATACAACTTCTAAAATTGTAATTAATTTTCAAACGTTCAGAGGTTTTAGTTGAGAAGAATACTTGTTAAAAATTGATTAAAGTTTGACACAAATCTATGTATTATTAATGATTTTTGTAATAATAAAATAGTTTTAGTAATAACACTAAAACCATAAATAACATATGCAGATTTATATGAATATTAAAAAAGTCTCTTTTATAAATAGGACTTACATCAAGCCTTAAACAATAATCCATTAAAATGTTTAAAAAAATTGCAATAAATTGGAACAAACCAGTTGCACCGAGCAAATTCCACTGAAAATCGGCTTAAATGCGAAAGGCATATTACATTTATGGAAAGCTGTCGGATAGGTATTTTTACCTCGTCTTTGTGATTTATATATATTTTCCAAAAACAGAACATTCCACCGAGACAATAAAATTCTCGCACATATCGAAAAAATAATCATAAAAAAAGAGCATTTCGAGCTGATAAATTTAATTTACACTCTTTAATGAATATTTAATCAAAAAAGTCCATAAATGTTTAATTTCAGGAATTCCTTAATAAACAACAAAACGCTTAAAAGCTCAACAGAAACTGAGAGACTACTTTCGAAATTCCTCCTGAAATGGTTCGCAAAAAATCAGCAAATCGATTAAAAAGAAGAAATTCATTCCAGTTGCAAGAGTAAAATGGGTTTTTAAGCCGATTGATAATTTTCCACTCATACTAAATCACTTTTTTCGTCTTATTGTCAACTACTTGCAAATTTTTTCGCAGTGTGGTGACGATGAAATTGACATCACTGTAGGCGAACCGCGACTTATTAATCGATTTATTGGGTAATTATCATAAACAATAATCTATTTAGCTTAAAGTTGTCTCCGCAGTGGGTATGTCTCTGGCAACTAGATACCGAGTATTTGGTGAGGACAGTCCACGGGTTGCCTTATACCATTAGTAACGGGTACATTTGCAGCAGCAGAGACAAATTAAGGAAATTCCGAGATTAACAGCAATATAATAAAATTCGACCTGACCATAAACAATGCTAAGATCAGCCACGAAATGGAGTCATTAAGCGCCCACAATAAACAAGTATTACGAACATTTTTTTTAACATTTAATGCTAAAATGTAAATAATGTAAAAAGTGTTTAAATCAAATGGAACAAGCTATTAAAAAATAAAAAAATACGAAGCATCACTCCTACGACTCGAAAAGTGAATGTTTTAAAACTTACACGTGTAATGAAAGGAAAATTTTTATATAATAATTGTTACCTAAAAAGAAAATTACAAACAAGATATTAATCAAAATTTAATGAGTTTAATTTTTTATGCTTTTTTGAACTAAAATAAGGTAATTTTTTTTATCATATTGAAGAGAGGCGTGATTTTATAAGATCTGTCTTCAGAACAAGGTACGTTATAATATAACATAGCTTGTTCTGAAAATAACGTTTTTATTATTATTTCGTAATTACTGATAAAGTATCAGTCCACTGGTATTGATCAGAGATCAAGATCGGTCAAAACACTGGAGTGAACTCGGTGAACGTGCTCCAGAGAAGGCGAATACTATCAAATCAACAGGAAATGGAATCTTCAATTTTCTTTGGAGTTTAAGGTATGATAGACAATACTATAATAAAAAGATAATCAAGTCTCTACTATGATGAAATTTTAGATCGTTGCAGTAAAAAACAACTGCATTTGGCGAAGAAAAACTTGATCTTATGTCAAGACTTCTTATGTATAAATGTCCAAATTCGGTTACGATCTCGTAATTAATGCTCCGTATCCTTAACACTTGACCCAGAATGACTCTGTTCTGATTCCAAACTCGAAAAATTCACACCTTGGATTGAAATAAGTCCAATGAAAAGATTATCCTCGTTAAGAGTTGCGTTACTTTCAAACACAATAGAAAGAGTATAGCTTTATATAAAACTCATGGCTCTATTCAGTAATTAAAAACTTATTGATTATATTGAATAAACTAAACTCTTTAGCGCGATCTGGAATATCCTAGTAAATGTTTTAATAAAAGTAATTAGTTGCAATTGTAATGCATTAAATTCTTCATAATGTAACACAGAATTCTGAGAATCTAAGGGCGAATGATTCAGAAATAAGTCTAATTCCATTTGTGAAATATTCTAGACGACCTAAATATTTCCTCTCGCTAAGCGCGGAGACAGTCTCTAGTCTCGTGGCGGCGTCAATTCTTTGGCCCATTCTAAACAACTTTTCCTCTTGCCAACTAATGCTCTAATCCCACTGAAATACTTTGTGATTGAGAGCTGCTTGCACTTGTATTTGCATTTCGCAGACTTTGCAGAGCATCTAACCTTGAGCCACCCAATGATTTGCATATTTCACGTTCCTTTCGGCACAATTCTCATTTCACTCAATTGATTTCTTTCAACCAAAAATAAAACTAGTCCATAATTGTTATTCGTTCCACATGGATACTGAATAAGACATTGGCGGAAGAAGGTATCACTTTGTTGCATTATAGCCTTCATAAACTGTAATTAAACAGGGCTCCCTTGTGACTTGTGAAAAAATTTAATTAAATGTACAAATGCTGGCTGGCAAATGTGTTGCTAAATTATGTGCAATAACATTCATACAACCACAAACACTTGTCATTACTGACTTCTAATGGGTGTTCTGCTGATCAGAAAATAATGAAGAGAAGAAAAAAAAACAAATACCCACGAGGAAATTAAATATTGCAATTGATTCTAGTGGGAGATCTTTGGCGACAGTTCAACTCAACTCTCAATTCAATTGCGATTATTTATTCTACGAAATTTATAGACTGGTCTTATCTCCACTGAACAATCAACTTCCTACCACGGGGCTGGTCATTCAATATTGCCAATAACCATTTAAGGTCATCTTCTTTTGTTTGCACACCGATTTTCATACCATTCTGCAAACAGCGACAAATTTAGCGACTTCTCACCTGCAACGAAAAGAATATAAGAAAGAATACGATTAATATCAGGCGAATTAAATGCCAATAGACAATTCAAATTATTTTCAGTGAGATGACCTCATATGGTGATCAATCAGATTATCTCACATTTAATGAACAAACCATTTAACAATACTGGGTATCAAGTTGCATAATTGTATCGTATCGTATAACAAACAACTTCAACAACACACAACCTGTTCAATTAAATTAAATCCCCCACAATTTGCATGAGAAGTACTCTTTGGACAGTACTCAGCTCACCGTAGATACTCGTATACAAAAAGCATAACAATCAGTTAACACAAATCTGTTGATTTGGTAGGATTGTATTCCGATTCAAAACCATTCTATAATTAACTATAAATTACCCGATATTAAACAATGAACTGCAAATTCAGTTTGGAAATTTCACTTTCAAAATCAAGAGCAATTCCATTAAATAGTGCACAGTGGTAGAAGTGGCTATAAATTTACATTGTAATATTGAACATTTTGAATTTATTTTTGAAGATTCATTTTAATTAATTCTTTATCAATTAATTTCAAATACTAATAATTTGTTCATATTAAATAAAAATGTTTCAACCAATTTCGAAGATCAAATTATTTCGCTTGTTTCAATAAAATTAAAATATTGTGATATATTTTTATGGAAAAATAAAAAAATTTATCAATACTTAACAAATAATATCTTCCCATTTTATAAATAAACTTTTTTATACAATAATTTGATCAAAATATTTAGCCTAATTTGTTTTCCATTACATAAATCGATTATAATTAATTTTACAGATTATAAAGATCCCTCAAATATTTCAGTACTCTTTACAATATCTTATGACTGTGTACGATACTTTGATTCCGATATTTTGCTTTTTTATTTATAATTTTCAATGTAAAGCTGGCAAAACTTAGCACTCATTATCCGACAATTGAATAAATTTTCTCGAATACCAATCCGCGTTGTCGATTGCGCTTTCTAGCTAATATTCTTTTCGAAAACTAAGCTTCTGAATGTCTTGAAACAAATAATAATTGTTGATAATAACAATTAAAAGTATTTAATTTTAGAATTATAATTTTAAACTATGGCTGTAAAATAAGACAGAAAATTATTTGTTAAACAACAGGAATTTTATTAATATCATTCTAAATGAATGCTTACCAATGTGCATATGAGTAATTAATGACAAATACCGCGTTTAACCTTCACAGTTCGTGTAATTCAATCCCAAATAAAAACCCACCTCTGAATTCGGTCCGACCACAAAACATGCTGAGACAAATTAGAGAGTAATTTGGGTCACAGCTCGAGTCCATCAATAGGGCTAAGCATTACATTTTTCACGGCAATTACGCTTTACCCACAAACAGACAGATTCATTAATCAGAAATATCATATTTTTAGGACAGCCCTTTCCCAGCCTAATGATTTTATTAGGTGTATTGTTAAGAGCTGATCTGTCATAATCCGACACTTTCTCATTTAGATCTCCATGAGAAAACCTGAAACGACCTTGAATTACCTAATTATAAAACAGAAAAATTACCCATAAATCTAACACACAAAACATTCCGTCAAACACATCACACAATAGAAGAATCACAAGAAACATACGAATTTAAATTAAAACTCAACATAATATATTAATGAATGATCATCACATTAATTACAACCTTGACCGAATGATCATCCATAATTTACTGATCCACACCGGCAATCACACATCTCGATTGAAATTCCAAAACCACCAAAACAGACTATTATCATTACAAAAATATTCAATGAAACTGATATAAAATATTCACTTTAAATCTCGTTTTTATTCAAATTAACCGTTTTGATCGCAGCGCCGCGATCGTTTAAGAGAAGCCAGGCAGGCAGAACGCTTTCAGTGGCGAGATCATCCAACCGGCAATCAAAACACCGGCTTTCATTAACAAGTGAAGCTCTACAATATGTTAAACATACGTGTTTCCAGGTATGATTCATTAATTGAATTGCCTCTAAAAGAATGGAATCTTTAAGTCAAATCCATCTGAAAAATCTATTTTAAGATCAAACAAGACATCAGTTTTGAGGGGGAAAAGCTTAAGTATTGCATTGAATAATAAAAAATGGCGATTATTTTAATATATCTAATTTCTATAATTGATATTATATTCTTCATTAGACAAATAATCAAATATATCTGCTCATCCATATTATGCACACAAGGGCAGTGCAGATTTGGATACATTACAGGAATCTAAACCAAATAATTAGCAAAGAGATTCTTTAATCTTCTTCCACGGAAACTGTAGAATTTATTTGTAGAAATTGACATTTAATCTAATTTCATCTTCTTCACAGTCTACATGTTATATAGAATGCTGTTGAATGCATCTGACTTGGGTCACAAATAACTCCTCCATCGGACAGATAAAGCCAAACAACACTAAATTCCTGAGTGGCACTTTCTATTTATAGCCCCTGGTTTGGCAGCCTAAATGGGTTTACGACGAGAAAGAGCACCACATCCACTACACACCCGAATCAAAGTCATCTAACACCTATGATCAATCTATGCCATAACTTAATGAATTGCAAATATTTCATAATCTTTGGCGATCTCAATTTATTTATATTTAAATAACTGTGAAATTTATTATAACCTAGTCATTCTTATTTATTGAGATACATTTTAAACTTCATCTTAATACGACTCGTTTTACAATAATGAGAATTTCGTGTTGTAAAAATATTTTCTAAATTTTATCTTGAACTAAAAATGATCTCCCAATTTTCTCAACCAAAACCGGTTGCTTATCAATTTCTAAAGCAATTGATTTTACTTTCAACACCTTTATGTGCTTAATTTGCCTATCCAAAGATTATTTGTTACACCAAGAAAAATTCCATTCATAAATACCAATCCCACGTCATGTAATCCCTTAAAATATTCAATCAAAATTCGTGAACTTTTAATGCAATTTCTCACATTCCTGCATTTATTAAGTGCTCATTGCATAACTTATCATCGATGGTATATTTTTAACAAATTGAGATTCTTTCCATTAATCTTCTTTCCACGGAAAATGGAAATTTTACACAATCCTAAAATATGATTGGTCTTTCGAGACTACCCAAATGTATTCCTCCAAGAGGAGTAACTTTAAATAAACAAATTTCTAAGAAAAGGGTCGGTGTTCTCGTTAAAAAATTAGCTCCTGTCTTCACGTAATTTGTTTAAATAGAATTGAAGTTCAAAGTCATTACCTACCTTCTGAAATCCAGAATTAGAAGCAAGACACTCCCCAACTAACAAATTACCAAATGTGTTTACATAGTCATTATTTTCTCCATTTAAGAATATTTTCATCTGTCAACATTGAATTAATTGAGATTCCATGATTCCAATTCTGGGAATCAGTTTAGTGTAAAGTATCCATCAACAGAGATGTTAGTTTAATTCTAAAAATATCTTGTACAGTTAGACCTCTAGAATAATAACCCATTCTTGTAAAGCAAATAAACATGTTCAGAACTTTTTTCTACATAAATTTTTTTCTAACGAATTTAATTAGACATTTTTGCATTTAATTTTGTCACACACTACGTTTCTTAACAATACGACTGATCAGATTTGGGGTTTTGTTTAGTTCTGCAACATTATTTATTCATCATTTAGAGCTAAAAAAATTCTCAAAGATATAAAGATGTAATTTAGTATAAAACAACTTTTTTATTATGAAGTTTCTTTAAAAATCTCAACGAAATAGAATGACAGAAGGACTTATGACTTCAGAGATTCTTCGGCGGTATACATTTTCTTTTCAGTTCTCATCAGGCTATTGAGTGTCATCAACCTTAGCTATTTTATTGGAGTATTTACAAATCTTCTTTCTCAACCAATTCAATTCCGTGGAGAATGTTTACAATTTTATTAGCCATGTTTTGCCAATTCATTCCCATCCATTACTATCCCCCAGTTCTTTATCATCAATACCCTGTGATCGCTTGTCAGATTGCATAATAACCAATTGCCAATCGCCCTGGCTTACGAAAGGAATTTTTATTTCGGAACCATTATCGAAACTTTTATGTAGCGAAATGTTAATTCCATTATTTACGAGTCTACTTACAACCGATTTTGTGATTTTCCCTCCAACATGGCAGCAGAAGACAACAACAAAAAAACATAAACAACTTGGCTTTTTCTTCTTCTGTTTGCCACCACCTCCAAACGCGCGTTGACGTAATTTGCGAAATGTGAAAAGTTCAATCTGATTTACTTCCGCAAATCAGCTGATTTATTTTGTCATCGCGCCATGATTAAAGTTTGATCACACACGAAAATCACTAAATGGGCCCGTCATTTGATATTGATTGCCTCTCCATTAAAGTATAAACACACAAGTCCATTGACGTAAACGGTTTGATTTATTCGATTAAGCCCTTATCTCGATGTGTCATCAAACAAACACTCAAATGGAACAGTTGTGATAAAAATGCGTCAAAACTGAGTGAGGCCCTTTTCTCCACAATCAAAAACCAATTAAAATAAATCATAAACACGGTGTCGCTCTGTTTATCTAAACTATGACAACGTCAAAATGTAGTCCACTTCTTTCTCCCACAAGCAAGTGACAGCCATTCAAAATAACAGACACTTCAGAGTTAGATAATACTGATTTCCATTATAGTTATTTACCGTAGTATGATGAAAAATAATACTATATGTTGAAAATGGGTTGATGACATCAAATACTAAATGCCATATCTATGACTTGCAATATTCTTGATCAGCAATATCAATCACATATACGGTGAAATTTAGATATGAATTACGAAATTCTGACTTTTCAACAAAAAGTCAATATTACACATTAATTACTTGTGCTACATCGGGTACAACAGTCACTTTACTTTTTATTGTTATCCATCCATTTGCAAAGAGTCACAAACACATTTAAAAAAAAAATTTATATGAGGCCCAACTAATATGTATGAAATTTCACAAAAACAGAGCTTTGGCCCGTCTACGGTGTATTTGATTAATATACAAATTCTACTTATATTTTTGTAAGACACTCGTCGAAAATTGATCGTGTGTTATAGAACATTTTTGTGCATTTAAAAAATCCAAAACGTTAAAATTTCTTTAAATTTCTGTTACCTTTTTCCGGTCATTCAGTTTTTTATTGGGCAGAAATAATCTGATAAATTAAAAAGAAATGGACATAAAAACAATTTTAATGCAAATTTTTCCATTATCAGCTTTTTTTGGTAGGTTTGGCACAGAGGGGATAATAGACTTTAATGATAATTGTAGCAATGTACGGTACTATATCATTAGAGGAGAGCAGTTATACGCCCCTTCTTGTATATCGCCCTAGCTCTCCCTGTCTAGCACAATGGCTGTCCCTAGCTCCATTATTGCTTTCGATACAGTATTTTATTATAATGATTCCTTTAAATGTTCTTGAGAAGGATGGAGATGGAAGAGGACAAAAGTGTTTATTGGACACGCCATTTAGCACCGCACATTGGGGCAGTATATGTCCCCACACTTGAAAAGAGGAGTTTGTCATTCAAATTAGTGTATATAAAAAAAAATATGTACAATTAGTTTGAATTGTTAGCTAATTTCGGACTATACAAATCATTTTAAAATGTTGTGAGGATGTTTTCTCTCTGCACTGATTAGGATATATCTCATACAACTTATCATATATTGAAAAAAAAATCTTTACAGTGAGAACTTCAAACTAAAATTTTGATTTTTAGATAATGTTATAATATTCATCTGCGGAAGTCACACTGCAGAAATGATAAAAAGAACTATAACTACTTGCATTACTACAACAAAACTGCATAAAATTTATTTTCTTTGCTTTTGAAACGGATAAGTGTTTTATTACTACTGGTTTCAAAACATTTGATAATCATAAAAGTACATACAACATTTACTCAATTATGAAACATCAATTTATTATTTTATTAATTAATTTTAAGTGTGTTTATTTATTTACTTATTAATGTAAAATAAACATTCGTTTAACTACTATTGCAATCATTTGCCTTTAATGATTTACACAATTTTACAAGCAAAAGTAGCACAAGACACATTGCTACTAACCTTTTACAAATCACAGCAGAAGAAGACAAATGAGACTGGGCAAACAAAGCATCAAGTATATGACCTACAAGATGACGACGAAGACACGACAATCAACACAAACTTTCTCTTTTAATGCAGTACTTTAATCTTAATGGTTATAAAACAAATGCATAAAGAACATGCAAAAATAGAGGTGAAATCTTTCGTTCCGTACAACTAAAAAAACCAACAACACACGTAAGCTTAAGCATTTCAAGCCAATCTTATAACAGCCTCTACAAAGGAGCTTTCATCAATTTGTTGACCCTGAATAATTCATTTTGATCCATTTATTGCACAATTTTGCTAAGTGTGTTTCCACTTCATTTTAAACATAACTTGTCGTCATAATAATTACCTTAAAAATTACAAATGATTTATTGGATAATTACTGTAATTACTTTTTAAATGACAGAAAATAAAATACAAATTTTATAGCAACCGCAAATTAGATATTTTATAAAAACTACAGAAACGATTATAATATTAAAAAAAAAAATCCAATAATATTGACGAGCTAATTGGCAACAGACCTTTTACAATCCAACATAAATTTTACCATTTTTAGCTCTTTTATAAAATTGAGATGAAAAACAGAAAAAAAATAATTCATTGATAGAAAATAGTTATTATGAGTATAAATGCCTTGACACGACGTAAGTTTCGATAAAATATGGAAAATTTGAAAACCTTATAATCATGCGTCATCCAATCAATTCACGTTTAGTTAAATGGTACGCCATCGAATGCCTTTTCGGAGGCAAGAAATCGAATTCTTAGCGGGTCGGGTTGTTTGGATCCGCTTACAACCAGTCCAAGTACTATTAATTGACTAATAATAAACTGAAATATAGTCAATGAAAAGTCAAAACCCGTTGGTTTAGGTTGAAACTCCCTTACAGGAGGTCGTTTCCGTAGGCTCTGTTTTCAACGGTTTAAATTATTATCGATAGGGAACGGTGAAATTTTTTTCAGTAATAGTCTAAACAATAACAAAGGGCAACATTTTGGTAAACATTTTAAGGAATATTTTATTCTTCTATTTTAATTGAACGTGTTTTAATCATGTTGATGTGTTATCTTTGTGTAAAATTTAATTTACGTATGATTACAATTGTATTTTAAATATTAATTTCCCGAGGCCAATAATATTTCACCTCATATTAAATTAATTACTTAGTTTTTCCCAGAGAAAATAATAAAAATGCGTTCTAACTATATCTAGTCTTCGTTTATGTTACCAAAACTAAAATAAAATAGACAGAAATTAAAGATATCTTTGAAATAACCTAAAATAACATAGGAACTTGTTCTCTTCCTTGAACTAAGAGACCAAGATTACTGTATATGTTGTTGTTGTAAAGTTGGGAAACAGAGTTGAAGAGCTTACGGAAACAGATCCCAGGATTTGAAAGGGGAAAACGATAAAAAATCAAGCTTTATTAACGTACTCGTTTAACTTTATTGCAATTCTACCACTATAAATTTTGATAATCCTAAACTTGATTAGAAATATTAAATCTGAATTTACTAAAAATATTATATATTTAAATGATTTGATTTTTGAAGTGTTTTACTTTTATGAAACCCTTAAACAAACCCAAAACAAAACCATAACCATATTTATCGTATTTTTGTGAAATAGTACAATTTCTTCAATTACTGTTTGCCATTTGTAAAACACGAATTTAATAATTGAAAGAAGAAAAAAACCATAATCACCAATTGAAATCTTTCTTCGTCACGATCGCCTACATTTGGTTTTTATCTTTTTACAGTAAAGCGACTCAATTTGTAGTCGCACGAAATATCGATACATATCGCAATTCTAGGAAGGGCTTGGAATATATCTAAACACGTACTAAGCCGTTTGCTCGACTTTAAGCTTAAGCTACCTTTGGTTGACAACAATATTCAAATCAGCCATGCACATTTCTGGCGGATATTCCATTTCATTTTGAGCGACTTTATTTTTATTATTCCCTAAGAACAAAAGCTGAACCCAAGACCCCGTCGAGCTACAGCTACTAAACAAGTATCGTGACTCTAAAGTCAAGTCATAGACAGAATTACAAAGCATTACGGTTGCGAAAGAAATCATGAAGAGAAAACACAAACATTGGTCTTTTCAATTGAAACATTTAAGTCATCTCTTTTGATTTACATTTTCCGTAAGGATTGATTCTTACGAAATTGAATTGTTTTAGCAATATATCAATTGATTTTGATTTCTATTCAAATCTTCTTACTTATAGTATTCATTTTAGGCCAGGTCCATAGATTTTTTGGTATAATCTAGAAAAAAGATTCCGAAACATTTGATGTGCTAAAGCGAGTTATAAGAGTCGCTCTGTTAGCATGGGCTCCAATTGGTGATTTTGCGGAAGGGATTGTAGGATCACGGGCTGTCTGACAGAGAATATTATGAATGTCATATCTTGACAGATTTTCAACTAATATTAATCCTTGGATTGCAAGGATGACACCTTTATACTCCCCCTTATAAGCGGCGGAAAAATAAATTTGTGAATTCCTTTCGGTTTCTTATATTTCAGATATTATATTTAAGAATATAACAGTAATTTAAAAACATTGTTATATCACATATTTATATAACAAGTTTTGCTTAACTTCCTAATTCCAATTGATAACAAAAACCATTAATCTTTCTTAGTTACAAAGATTCCACCAAAATCTAATTAAGAAAAATTATGGCAAGAGCCACAAGAAAGGTCATTTCTCTAATTTTTCTAATTAATATAACAAATAAAATAAATTACAAAGAAGGCCTGTACGAGAGATGGAACGAGATAAAGATTTGGCAATAAATCAGTTGGTAAAGCAACAAAAACTGTCTAGATTATTCACATACGAGTAGTTTATGGCAATGAAATTAGAATAAAAATATAAGGGAACTTTCAAGATAAGGTAATGATTTTGCACGAGATAAGAGTTTAAAAATAAGAGCTTCGCATCTTGATTATAAATTAAGACATTTATACTCAATTAAATATAGTTTTTATTCAAATATAAAATTAGCACTATTAATGAACTGAATATATTTACATAGATTTTAAAAAATATAGTCATTCTACATAAAGATAAAGTATAGCATAATTATAAAATTTTTGGTGGAATATGTAAAATATTTGTAACTAAAAATTTGAACCATTTTTTTCCTTATAAAACACAAATCGTTTAATTTGAATTGTTTCATAAACAAAACAAAACATTTATCATATATTTAATCAACTTTCTTAAGTACTTAACTAAAATTACATACCAAAAGATAATCTTTGATCATCTTGTGTCACCCTAAATTTCAAATCATCGTCTTACCTGAAAAAGAAAGAAAAAACACATTAATTTCATTGTATCATAAAATAGATTAATAATTAATAAATACTTTAAAACTAGAACCCTTTATTTGAAACATTCAATGAATTGGGATCATTAAAACAATTTAGGACTGCCATTCATTCTTTAATATCACATTTCAAAAATTGCAAAAAAAATCATGTTGAACAGCAAAATATTGGTCAATTAACTTGCAAAAAATTAACAACAGTTACCTAAAAATTAGCATTTTCTGTTGTTAACCATTCTTAAAGCTGAGGTTTGTTAATTGTTATTGGCTCAAAATGTGACACAAATTGCTTGAATATTTTGCCAAAATGCGTTTCATATTCGCACTTTAGCCCAAGGCTGCATTTTGACAACCCGTATAAATTTTTGGAGAAGGTTAATGCTCCGCTTCATCGGCACAAAACCTCAGATGCAAATGCCTGAAACTGTGGCAATTAAAATATTTCACCTCATTAACTGATAAGACTTGCCAAGTTTTAAAGTAACGAGTTTCTATTTTTATAGACGATATTTTTTGTCATTTTTTTGATAGAGAATGATTGTTGTTTAAATACATTTCTGTTAAGTTGTATGTGAAACATGATGGATTGTCTGGAACCTTTTACAATCAGTCTAGAGATGCTATTTAATTGACTAAAACACTGAAAACATAGTCAATGGAAAGTCTAAACCCATTGATTGAGGTTCAGACTCCCCATGTTCCTTACAGGAGGTCGTTTCAGTAGATTACTAACTTCTGTTCCCCAACTTTGCAACAACAACATACACGGTAAAATTGTTCCTTCCCTTCTAGGAAGAGAAAAAGTTCCTATTTCAGATTATTTAAAAAATATTCTTAATTTTTAGGTTATATTATTTTACTTTTGGTAATACAAAACGAAGAATGGATATAATTAGAACACATTATTATTATTTTCACTGGGGAACACTAAGTAATTAATTAAAAATGAAGTAAAATATGAATGGCCCCGACAAACCAAATTTTAAAATACAGTTTTTGTTAGTTGTAAATTTAATTTTATACCAAAATAACACATCAATATGATTTAAACTAACTATATTCATTTTTCGTTTGTGTTACCAAAAGTAAAATAATATAGCCTAAATTTACAGTTATCTTTGAAATAACCTGAAATAGGGACGAATTCCATCCATTTGAGTGAGAGTACAAATTTAACATGTTATTTTTTGTTGTAGGCATTGGGAGATAAACTTGAGAAAATAGAAAAAAAAACCTCCAGGAATAAAAAATGGAAAATCTATTTTTGTTAAACATGCATTTTTTTGTTGTGCAAATTAATTAATATAATTTATTTATATATTTATTCATTTGCTTCAATTTAAACTGAATCATGGTTTCGTCTGATAATGATAAAATTTAAAACAGGTTGATTTTATTTATAAAATAGGTCGATATATCCAACAAATTTATGGAAAAATCCAAGTTTTGCGTTCTTGTGCGAGCGGCTATTACTAAAATTCACATGACCATAATCGTTCTCGATCACTTTTTGCTCGATCACGAGAATAACTTAATTCTGCTTCCCACTTGAGCAGTTAATTGATTCCTGATATCGGCTCAATTACAATTCAATTACTTAGATGTTAATCAAGAGCACAATGTCGCCTTATCTCCGTCCGATTGCATTTTATTTACGCATGTTGTTTACCTTTTGCGAATTGCTCGCTTTGGCAAAGGGGAGCTCTACTCTACATTGCTCTAAACACTTGAGCGACCTTGTCACCCATTTTAATCTCACTCGTGCATAATTCTTTAATTGAAATTATCAATTAACTGACAATTTCACACATTTTGCGAAAACTGAGCACAGTAAACAAGCAAAAATTTATCAACAATGAGGTCAGGAGTGTCAGAAACAATGTCGACTCTTAAAATATTGTTGTAATCGACTTTTCCCAGACTTTGGTGTGTCGCCCAGTTGCACATAAAGACAGCAAATTTGCATATTATTGATAACTGGCATAATGTTCATTAAATTTTGAGAGGCTGAACGCGAGAAATTCCCCAAATTGGTTATTATTTAATATTCGTCATTTACAGGCCAATAAAACAGCTTGCCAATATTTCATTTCCATATTTATTATTAAAGTACAGTAAATTGAATACATTTCACTTGATTTAATATCATCGGTTATGTAAATCACTTTTTGGTGATAATAAAACTGAGTATTATAAGAATTTCAGAATTCCAATTTCATAACGCCTTTTCACCATGAAGATGTCTTCATTTATCATCTCATCCCCAGCCATCGTAAAACTCTCTCCATAAATCATTGCACACGATAAAATTCCAAAAGATCAAGATTATGTAACAATGGTTTTAATGAAAAGATCAGACTATGCTCTTTATTTTATTATATTGAATGATTTTTAAATTGGTGATGAAATAATTGTTATTAATATAAAGTACAAATGAACTTGCATATAAACCTTTATTTATCGAAAATCGATTCGGAGTTTATAACCATTACTCATACAAAAAATATAACTTAGCTTCGATCTATGCAAAAAATATTTCAAAAAACAAAAGGCGATTTCAAGCTTTCAACGAAATTTACTGTCCTCTTTGATTAGAAAATACCGGAAGCCTAAAATTTATTAGAAATAGTTTATCAAAACGACCAAAAAAGCCAATAACCAATCCTAAATTAGTTTCATTGTTGCAAACTTGACCATCCCGCATTGTAAATTAATGTCAATTTATTGGCTAGCGTTTGTTGGTCTAGTTCAAATTAATTTTATTGGTCAGTAGTCGGACTCAATTCATATAGCTATCGTGGTCTTTGGAACTAATCAGTCGCCCGGAGCTACAAAACAAAGCATATGGGCGCGACAAATTAACATTGAACTTGATTCTGCGAGAGCGAAAATGGCCATAAAAGAGTGGAATTAATTAACAACCCAGCTGTTGTCTTTATTAATTAATAACGCCATATATCTATATTCTGAGTTGCCTTTTTCTATATAGAATTGCAAACTACAATATCAAATGAATCCCATTAGAGTGCACGCCGCAAAATGCCTGTGTACAAGATTAAAATTGTGCCTTTGTCATTAATCGCACACAAATTCCAAACTCGGCGATAATAACTAAGGTAGAATTGCAAATATGCATACAAGATTACTTATCGGTTTATAAGTCTATGGCTACAAATATAAATAATTGCGTATTTCAATTTGCCTGCGCAAAAGATGTTGAAAAAAATTACAGAAAATTTACATTAGAGTCCTATAATTTATTTACGCATTACATGAAAATTCCTCCACCATCGGCACACCGGACGACCACCAAGAACCTGCAAATGCCCGGCCAGAGCAGCATGCACCCAGTGAAAAATCTTCTCTCCATGATCCCAGAGACTAATCCCCAATATTTCATAGGTAAACAAACCGAATAGAGTTCCGTTGAGATCAAACAAAATGTTTACTTAAGAAATTCCTCATAGCGCTTTTCCCTCCATCTCAATCCAGCCAATATTACAATAACTTGTATAATAGTAAGATCACAAAGTTCTATAAAACAATTGAAATGGAGAACAAAGACTCTCGGGGAATAATTGATTTAACTATAAAGGAATTCCAAACAAGCAAAATGTTATTACAAACTTGGATAGCAAAACAACTAGCCGGCAACTTTATAGCTAACATTAGCAATAACTGCAACTTTTGCACATTACAAATTAATTACATTGTTCAAACATAACGCGAACTAAGCAAAATTTCATTTTAATTCAGAAAAATGCAAAAATTATTTTCAATTAATAAGTAACAAAAGCGTGAATGACGCAAAATGTGATTATGCTTATTATAAAACAAAATATGCACTCTTCAATCAATCAAACAGTACGTGCGTAGGTGAATGAATTACGACTTTGGAATCAGCTGACGATTAACTGTAAATTGGTTATTGCATGGCTAACACAAAATTAAACGATTTGACCGTGATTTTTGTCTGTAACTGCACTGAACGGTTCTGATAATTTGATGACTAACTGTGAAAAACCGACGGTGTTTTCATAATTTGAAAAATAGGTAGTACTGAGATGAGATTTTGTTTTCCCATCCATATAGATTTCCATGTAACAACAATTTTGTAAGATCAGAGAAAAATATAAACGTGATTTATAATTTATGAAAGTTAAATATTTCCATGGTTAATAAATTTTACTGAGAAAATATGGTCTTTACGAGAGTCTAGATATAATATAAAGTAGATGGTTATTCGCGAAATGTGTCCTGATCTATACTGCCCTAGTGCGCGATACCGAATATAATGTTTATTTTGCCATTTATCCTGTTATGTAATCATTGCTGTTTGATAAGAATTACTTAACTAATACACGGTGCATTAGTCCTCAATGGGTTATTATACGTTATGTAATTAAAATAACTGACAATTCAAAAATGATAATTCAATTAAAACAAATAAAGACAATTATTTATTTCAACAATGCCTTCGAATTAAATCTTATTAATAGTCAACATCCATAATAAAAATTGGCCATATTCAAGCCCATTTAATTATAATTAATATTCTCTAATGACTTCCATATGAGAAAATGAAACTGATTTCTAGAACAAACATTAATTTAAATTGTTAACAGGACCGCAACCTTCAATTAGCATCTTAATCGTAGAGTCATAACTCGGTCACTAGAAGTGACATTTATATCACATAGTAAAGTTGGAATTAAAACCACAGAGCTATGCTAAATGGATTGATTTAGACGCAATCAAACCGTAGTTATAACATTACAACACATCAATAGCACATGAAACAATTACTTGACAAATTGTAATTACCATACTTGTCAATCTATAAAACGAGTCTCGTCTCAAATGACAATGCGCCAATCCATTTTAATTAAAGCAAATTGACGAGGCGATTAAAAATGCGTCCAATTCAAATCAAAAGTCTTTGTAGTCTCGAATATCTAAGCGCGCGCGCTCCAAGTTATAGGATTTGAAAACACGAGAGACATAAAACTCGAATGATTAAGACCTCGAAAATTCATCAAATTCATCAGCAGAAATTTCTTAACCAATCTGTCCAAACAACAAATTGGTCCACAACTTCTTCTGTGGCTGAGAACACATCTGTCAAAACCCTAAAACACAACAAACAATTATCTGCCTGGCATTTGACATAAATGCAGCATCACATTTACATCTCTAAACAGCCACCGCATTAGAACAAATTTATTAGGCAACACACAAATTAATTAAACTGTTAACAAGCACCTGGAGACACGTGTAAAACTCGAGACAAATCTAGAATAGTACCGTTACCTTTAAACCGCTCTTTACATTCACTTTCTAGACACATTATTCTCCAATTTCCATTTCTATCAACCAGCCATTAGCTCGAACGTTTTATATTCCAATTAATTTCAAACATAATTTAATCCAGAGTACGCAGAGCAGATTATAATAGAAAAATTCCCCGGCGTCTGTCGGTACTCGGTTGCTCCCCAACTAATTGGATGATTTGGATTTCTTATAAGAATAACACGTTCAGATAAATCGGGTTTTATTGCAAAGTACGTAGTAATGACCTTGAAAATAATTCGTTCCAATGAAAAGTTTTTTGTTATTCAATTTCTTTTAACATTTATAGAGTAAAATCAGCTGGTTTTTTGGCAAAGTAGAACTCATTCTCGAATAAAAATCCAATAAATTAGAGTAGAGTCTTTCCTATCCTACGAATTTTTTGGACATTTTTTTATTCTAAACCTAATTTCGATAACTTTGATACTATTATATTTAAAATTTACCTTCATCTTAAAAGTTTTAATATCCGTTAAGATCTTGTATTAAAACCTTTTCATTGTTAGCGATCACTTTATCAGTTTAACGAGAGATTCAACCAAGTTCTCTATCAGAGAGCATCAATCACCTCTGGAATACCGTGAATAAATTATCAGAAATTACTGTTCATCATACAACTTTTACGTTAAGTAATTGACATAATTCCCACAATCATCATTTATAGTACCTAGGCACAAAAACATTCCAGGTTAATTGCAGTTATTAAAGTCGGAGTCCCAGCTATTGAAAGTGAGTTTTTAAAAAGTATTCAAGTTCATTAGATGACTAGCAGTTAGATTAATACGATCTTTTAAATGAAATTTTCAAGAATAAAGCTTTTTGTATTTAAAAATAAATTGAAGGCGTATATAAACAACCACAACGTTCTAAAGATTACTATAGTTTCAAATAATCGTAAAATTGCAATAAATCGTTGAAGAAAGATTTTTCTTTAGGAAGTACATAATAACTTCTTTGTTCTCTCTATATAAGAGCGATAATTATTTCGAAGCATTCCAATAAGATCACATTAAAACTTTGCTCGTAAAACTAAGCGCCATCGAGTCGCATTCTTTGGAGCAGAGAAAGATATATCAATAAATTCTTCAAGTATCCAGACAAGATTCTGCCAGACAGGATTGTCTAGACTACCACCGATTCTAAGAAAGGCCAACAATTTAAAAATATTTTCCACAGAAAAATTGCAAGTTATTTGCGCTATATGATATCCAAGACCCAAGAAAATGCATCGGCAGTGATCATAAAAATTCCTTTCATCTTTTAGATAGGAAACTACAAGATCTTAATTTAATTTCTTGGATTATCTATTAATATTAATTTATAATATCATAATTCTATGTTACATCATTCTAATATCCATTAATTGATTCTTCATTTTTTATTTTAGTAAAAATGAAATTATATGAATAGAAAACTATCTCCAATAATACTAAATCAAAAATTGCACAGAACTCGTTTGATAAATCCCACTGTAGACTTGATCATTGGTCAATTAAACAACCACTCCATATAAAATTGAATAATTGCTATCGATTGCAATTTTATTAGAATATCAATTAATGACAGTGGTTAATATCCATCTGCCATTAATGGTGTCTCGCTTTGCTAGGCTTTTACTGTAATTATTCAAATGCCATTTAATAAAAATGATGAAAAATGACAAAGTGAAATTATTACTTTTTATTGACGATGACTTTACATTAGTTTCCATAACTATTTTACCATAAATCTGTCTTTGGAAGAGGCATTCTTCGAATTCCAGCAATTATTGTAATGACCTTGTCTTGTACAAATACTGTCTGGTAACCGCTTTTAATAACCATTTCAATACCAATGCCCCTATTCGATTAATAACAAATCAATCAAATGGACGCACCTCCACCGACTATTTCCAAGGAGGCTTCGTCGTCATTAAAAATGTGTTTGTACTTTATAAAATTCCCATTTTCATGCCCTTAGAATAACCAATAAAAATCCCTAGGTATTCCGAACAAACCAAAAGACATTAAAGTGATCGTAAAAATACGTTTAATAACTGTACTTTATTTACCTTTTTCTAGAATATGATAAATAGTCAATATTAATATCCCACTTTTTAATAACCACTGCACAAGTGTTGTCCGTAGTTAACACGTGCGATCACATTGACCCTAACCGTAAACTAGTAAGTGATAAATGGCGGTGCACCTCGATCACTTGCGATCGTCATCGCATTGCCGGTTCAAAGTCCACGTGTTTAGATTTCAGCTGTCAATTCCTGTTCAATTCTTCATTCACTTAATTAAAAGCACTTCTAATTGATTTTAATCATACCCGTTTAATGGTCAAAATAAATTAGTTGACAAACATAACGCATAACAAAATTTAATGATCGTGCGTTCTTTCGTTCAAGCATTATTACGGGTAAACCCGATGATCCCTCTTTCACATTACTCATTCTCGACGATCATCTGCCTTGAATTTTAAATTATAATACTTGTATTTTTATAAGCTGATTTACTTAAGTAACAATGACCAATTTCAATCAATTCACTATCAAATCGCCACATTCAATTCAATTAATGTTTATTTATTGCTGGTAAGCTCCGATCATCACATAATAAATGTGTTCAATTGAAATTCTTAAGGTAAATTGAAATACGGAAACGTTTTTGGGAATAATTTAAATCATACCATGATCGCTTTGCAAAAATTTGAGATCATTACAAGTGACAAAGCATTTCCTCGACAAACAAAATTAAATGTGTTGCCAATTTTTGCATGTTTGTAATGTTTTAATGTATGTAAGTTTTCGTTGAAAGTAATAATGGTAATCTTGTGTCCGCTTGTGTGGTCTAGTGGTTAACACCCTTGACTGCCTCCTCGAGGTCGTGGGATCAAATCCCGGGCGGATATTTTTCAGCACGAAAAAAGTTTCCCCATTTGTGTATATCAATAACATTGCGAAATAATATTCATAGCGAATTATAAATAAGTAATGGCGCAAACAAATAAATAAAATGGGCTGATTGACTGGATCCGTTTACAACCGTTTATTGACTACTAATACACTAAACACAAATAGTCATGGAAAGTCTAACACTCGATGGTTGAGGTTGAGACTACCCCCAGTTCCATACCAGAATGTTGTGGGAAATATTATTATTATTATAATAATGGTAATATCTTAAAATTGAATCATATATCTCTTAGGGTTGTTATAAAATTCAGAAGTAGCCTTAAAATTCCAGAGCAGATATTCAAATGACATTAAGTATTCTTTACTTAACTGTTGTTAAGTGCTCCAATCCGATTTCTTGGAATAATATAACCACAAATCATCTGCCCTCCTGACCATTTCATATTTGCATTCCTTCTCATTTTTCTTCTTTACTTTAATTACAAAACAAGAAAATTCCATTTCGTCTCCGCGTAATTTCAAACAAAATTCTTCTCTCCATACGAAAAAATCCGCCAAAGAATGTCCGATTTTTCCATGAAAATGAAGACGACTATAATGGATGGCAAAAATCTGCATTCCAACCGTTCCATTGACCCGTCCAACAAGTCAAATTCCTATTAGTTAGACCTTTCAAATGCCTTCCAATTACTCGCCCGGTTTTCATTAGAAAATTGACACCTTTTCTAAGTGGACTTATCTTAGAGGCCTTGACCAGCTCACAATAATTCACAAAGCCCTTCTACAATCCATAACGACCTTTCTAAAGCCACAGAAATTGTCAAAGAAGGCGGCTCAGATATGGCTGCATTATACTTTTTGCAAAGCGAAAATCGATACCACTTCTTCACTTTTTTCTCAATCTTTTTATGGAAAAAGAGAAAGGAAAAGTGGTACTCCAATTTATTTCCTACTTACTTTTGAAATATTATATTACCTCTTGGTTTAAGTAGTTTTAAGAGTGTTTCCAATGATCTCCCACAGAGAATCAGTCTAATAATCGATCGACCTCCCTCAAGCACCAGACACTTTTCAATTCAATAACCAAACATTAGCACAGTCTTGTGACCTTTTAAATCCATATCTTTTCAGTCAATAATATCTCGAAATTATATGGGTGTGCTTTGCGAAAAGTAGATAAATAATAAATCAAATACTGATTCTTTGTGGTCTACACGAAAATCAAACAAATCAATATTAGATTTTGTTACAACAAATTAGATCTATAATTATAGGTTTGATCGCAACCTTGAATTCACTCGAGCTATTATGGCCACTTTTCTTCTTTGAACAAGCTCAGATCAGATCAACCAATATTGATTCCGGCATTTTTCTTGAACAGCTATTGAAATGCAACAAATTAGATTCCAATCTTATTTACAAATATTTGGACACCCTACAATTAGTCTTTTGACAGTTAATTTCATTTATTCCAAAACTAAATTAATATCTATCAATGCAGTTCCTTGAAATTATCTCGTTTCATCAGAGCCGCTGAACGTAATAAAGTCACCCAGGCTGGTTGTGACGTCAATTTCATAGCTTTAATTTTTTGTTGTGTAAGAGCATCTAATATACAATTTTTTTTAAATATGTTTGTCCTTAAGATACGATTGAAACAGGATGCTCAAGATGTGTCCTCAATAAAATAATAGCTGTTATCAAAACCCGCTCAACCTTAACTAAGTTGTCCAGATATTGGCAGTTGAATGTGTGACGTCATCGACTCCGCTGTAATTCATTATTTTGATTTATATGAACTCGAAATGAGGACTAGACACATGTGTATTGTTATCTAGAGACAATATTGTACCGAATTTAACACTATTTCTTTAAAATTTCAATACTTTTTGACCAAATATGATGAGAGAATTTTTGCGATATTTTGCCCATTTAGCATAAGAGCCAAAGAATATTGTCTTGGGTTGTATTGATCGTATATAAATACTTTATGGTAAAAGTCTTTTGTCATAAAATTATCATTAATTTCCTTGCATACAGCGGAGTCATGACGTTTACACTACTACTACCACCACAGATCTGGATAACCTTATTGTTAAGTTAGCGTTGCAGTCAGATTTTCTTGTTAACCTTTTTTAAATTTCAGTTTTAATAAAATTTTAATTTAAAATTATTGATCTGTGAAGCAGTATTTATGTCGTGTAAAAATATAAATATAATTTCAGGCTAATTCTGGCGTTTCTTCTTCATGGTGATGGTTTAGTATACTTTAAAGGCTAATTTTTAAATTATGATTTTTTTAATTCTAAATTTTTATTTTTCATCATAGACATCATTTCCGAATTTAATAAACCTTCGATTTTGAAATGCTAATTAATTTGCAACATAACCTCGATCGTATGATAAAAGCATAGATTAAAATATTTAATAATCATTTAAGTAAAAGAAATTCCCCATAGATTTTAAGATGTAGCAAATTTCATTTGTAAACTATGAATTTCGTGATTATGAAAAAGTTGTTACTTTTCCAAAGTTAATACTAAACTCAATAAAATAGCTCAATCTTTGATATGCTATACCATATCTTTACTTTAACGCTTTATTTGCTATAACTATTAATTTATTTCTAAAAATCTCATGCCAGTTCCCGAGAAAAAAGACAATTTTCTTAGTAAATCAAATCACATGAAAAAACCACAACTGATAATAGTTTCATTCCATGTGACAACCGTTAATTTAAACAACTCAATTGCAATGAATCACCAAGTTTAGGTGGTAGTCATAGTACCGGCGACTTTGAGTCAATTTGATTTCTGCTTATAATTGTTCTGTAGCGGTTTTGAGGCACTGGAAATCCATATATTGAAATTCAGTTATGCAAACTATGAAATCATCACTTCTACTTTTAGCACCTAAAATTATCATTTTACTGAGAGTAACGTGATTTGAAATTTAATATTCCCTATAATTTTGGAAATATAATTCTATTTCAATTGGAATATTTAATGAAAAAAACTTAAAGGAAATAATTTAATTGAAATTTAAATACAATTGAACAACATGTTTCTTCTTAAGATCTTCTTGAAAATTCTCTAAGAAAAATGGTCCTTAATTATCATAATCTCAAAACCATGTTGAATTGAAAATAATCACTTGTTTATTTTGACCTTCTGCTTAGGGGCTTAACGAATGACGAAAATAATTAATAATACCAAACAAAATACATGACCATAACGAACACAACATTTTCTTGGGTAATACACAGAGATCCGCAATTAAGAAACCCTTCACGCGTTAGGATAAAGAACACTTAATTAGACTATTTCCTCCATATCTGAACAACGTGTTTGTAATTAGTTACCCATAATTACTGTCATTGACAGAGACAACAAAAAGCATTGCTCAAGTCAGATCATATTTTTTGTGATCATTTTTACGATCGACTAGACTAGACTACACAACAGACCATGAGCTCAGAATACGACTGTGTGAAAGTGGCCAAAATTGACATAGTCAATGCCAAAATTACTGAATATTGAATATCATCCGTTTCGTTTACATTACAATGACCTAATACGGCATAAAATAATAAAGCCGGGACTTCCCGTTGCTTTAGTAGTGTCGAGTCCAAAGGTTTTTTGCCGAAAAGAATCAATATTGCAAATATGGTCACAATTAACCAAACCCTATGACAATTTAATCCCAAAATGTGGCATAATTACGTTTCAAATTTAGAGTTTGAAAAAGTACTAGCTTACGTCATTCAACTTGAACCCAGCTATCAATTATGCCCTAACAAAGCCTTCAAAAAGCTACTATATCTGTTCAAACGTGGATCGCTTCCTAATCTCAAGTTCACGATCACTTTATTTGTGCGCGGCTTACTGTGTTTACGTTTGACTGTATTTTTTTTCTTTCTTCTTTTATTCAATAATAAACAGCTAAATAATTGCAAATTGAATTTCCCTCTATTAGCACAATTATAGTATGTAATTTCTACGGGGTTATTGTGCGCAATTCAACTTGTTTTTTCGCACCAGCGCCTCACTTAATGAAAAGTTTCAGTTCTTGATCGGCGAGAGATCAATAACGCCATCTTTGTGCGTCGTAGCGTATGATCGATCACCGTATAATTTTGCGCGGTAATAAAAAAAACCAAAAAGAGTCAATGCAATTTATAACATTAAATAAATCGGAAAAAGGAAATGGCAACAAAAATTGATGAAAGTAATTTACTGAAATTCAATTCTAAAGTTCAGTCACTCGATCCCATTAAAAACTGCAATTGAAAAATGCCAACTATTTTTTATTATTTATTGGGTTTATCGATCGCATGCTAAAAAATTCGTAAATAAAAGATTATCTCGGCAATTAACGTTATGATCACGGATGAAGGAATTCAATGCAAAATCCATAAATTCTTCTGTAGATTTTTCCATGCATGGTCGTAAAATTTTACCGCCGATCAAAACATTGCTCTTTTCCTGCCTTTAATTCTCTTTTTTTGGATTTGGTAAAACAAAACACAATTGCAAAGCTAAATTTAATTCAAGAACACCCTTTTATAGTATTGCCAATTCCATAAAAGTAACAAAAAAACGATCATTAAACTGAAATAACAATAAAGATCTCTTGTATCTTAATTAGTCTTCTTCTTTTCATTAGCACCTTCATCTTATTTATAAATCTTGGCTTGAATCAGGAAATACAAGACACTATTAAATAATAATAAATGAATAAAAAAAATAAGACTTCTATAATTCCCTTTATTCTATAATAGCAACAAGATACTTCATCCAAGAGTAATTTAGATAAAATCTCAATTTAATTAAAGCCGTCTCGTTAATGGCCACCGCAATGGTCATTTTTCTTATTAAAACGCACTTTGGATTAAATCAAATTCACATTTATGCCAAGAACGTTTTTTCACATTTCAATTTCAATTACATTTATATTTATGAGAATTCATTGGATGTTAAGCAGCCAGGCATGAACATAATTAATCCGAAATAACACCTCGGATAAAACAATTATATTCATTTGAAATTTAATCCTCTCGAAATTATTTTTTGCTTCTTTAATCAATTGCTGTATTTCCTGGTTCTCTCTCTCTCTATCTCTCTATTTTTCTTTATATCCAATTAAAATTTAGTTACTTTTTTCCCAATTAGACAGAAATTAAACACGTCCAAATTCACACGTTTGCCAACGAAATTAATGAGATTTACAAACGACCTTGCCAATGCCGTTTGAGTCACCTGCAATTTATCATTTCATGCCAATTTTTAATTGATAAGATAATGAAAAGTATTTCCCCATTTCGAAAGCCATTAGCAAAATTGTGAAATTATTCAATACTAAAAAGAAAAAAATAACCGAATAAAGCACAAAAAATTTAAAATATTAAAAATACTAAAAGGTTTATAAAACATCAAAGTAGTTGAACGTCAAAGGTCTTGCAAATATTTGATTATTGAATGTATGTCGTCAATTTTTGTAGTTGAATTTTGGCTAGAACTTTTTCATAATTTTATTGCAACATGATTCATGTTGTGAAAGATAGCACTATTCAATTCGAAATGATGAACTTTTGTTGTAAGCAAGGACAAATGATATTGGAAAATTAAAAAAACAATCAAATACTGGTTAGTCTTATTTTAAAAAACGTGGCAATACAGGCAATACAAAAATATATACGGTCCAGAATTACAACTTTGTTTCTGCAACGATTTACCAATTGCAGTTGCGTCGTTATGGTTCTGGACCAATCGAATTAAATGGACTTAATTTTAATTAACGTATTTAAGTCAAGTGTCAAAAACATGAAAACCAGTAACATCTCCCAAAAAATTGATAAGGAAAGGCAGCTTTATTATTATGGAGTTCTAGAGAAAACATGGCTTCTGCCACAATTCAAGAATATGCTGGTATACTCGTATAAAAGAGTTCCAACTTTTAATCTAAATGGAGCACTGTGCCGGCATTTTCCATTCACATTAGTTTGAACACATCCGTAGAACGATCCCATCTCTCCTACGATTGACCCATATAATTATCAAGACAAATTATAGTCCCATTCGGAAGGTAAACACCATATCTTTAGCGCGTTATCTCTTATTCATTATACCATTCCATTTGAAACATGTTTGGAGGAAAATTTTCAACACCATCATTTATAACTCTTTCATCATCCCACACAATTAGCCTGTCTTTATGG
Source organism: Clogmia albipunctata (assembly GCA_001014945.1). Lineage (NCBI taxonomy): Eukaryota > Metazoa > Arthropoda > Insecta > Diptera > Psychodidae > Clogmia > Clogmia albipunctata. The sequence continues at coordinate 34,403 of JXOV01002755.1, forward strand.
TCACTTCATAAAGAAGTCTTCATTTATCCCAAATCAGCGCTCATGAAGAGCCCTGTCGTTCTTTCCAAGAAATTCACTGCTGCGCTAAAAGAGAAAATTAACACTTGAAGCCTCTCTTCACAAATCCCCATTACGTCTTTCTTCAAATATCATATTTATTTAAGAATCAGAATACAGCATCTTTCAATCTCAACTCTTTCCCTCATCATCTCTTTGGAAAGATCTTTCTGACAGGGCAGCGCGACGTCGTCGACGACAGGCCTATTGCCATAAATGAAACGAGAATCACTCAAGAGTTCATTATTCAAGCGACTTTCTTCAAAGAACGCCATAGGCAAAGACACACAGTAGAAGCAAAAGACGCCAGCGATTAACCGCGATATTAATGATTATGGCTCCAATGCTGATACTGTCTTCTTTTTCTTCATATAACTGTAAATAGGCGTGGAGGATTATGGCCAATTATTTACCCATTTAAATGTGACACTCTTCAGCTACTGGTTCTGAGCCATCATCATCTTCATATTTATTTGTTCAAATCTGTTTGTCTTTTAAATTAATAATGGAATTCTCTCACGATCATTCTCACGATCGTTCTTAAGATCACCGCTAGTCGTTTTCTGATTTTGGCTAAACAACGTGCTAATTGACAAGTGGTGGACGAGCCCATTTACCGAAAACTGTCAACAATGGTCTTTCCCTAAACCGCCAGTTTTACACTTTTGTTTGATCCAACCGATTTTCTCTCATTTTCCTACTATACACCATCAAATAGAAAACAACGATCATTCAACACTTGAAGGCGTCGCACATTGTCGCCGATTAATTGAGCACTATATACTCGAGCATTCTGTGTGAGTCACATCCACTTTACGATTGTCACCAGCAGAAAACTCTAATCCAGCAAAGAACCATTAACAAAGTTCAAAGGCCTTTGACTCTCGATCAGTTTATACTAGAAATTGTTTTGATCAGCCGACTCCGGCTCTCGGGGTTTCGGTCTTTCGCAATTGGTAAAAATTTAGAGACTTGGAAAATCGTCTTTGGAGGTCTGGTCTTTGTTTTGTTGTCGACGTCGTCGTTCTCCTTATTCTGTTCGCTTTCCATTCTCCTCCATTCATCTCCACTTTAATTACCCATATATATTTTGGTGGACCTTTCCATGTCTTCTAGATGGCTATCCTTTTTGAAACGATCTTTACTCCTCTCTTCAGCCTTCATTCTATACACACCATTTAAGTCGCCGACTCTGACGATCGTTGTCCTCTCAAAATGGGCTTGACTTGGTCATATTTATCATGTTTACATGAATTCCAAGAAATATCAAATTTTTATTATCTTCATCAAAATTTGTGTCATTTTTTTTATCCCTCTTGAACTTCGTTATGGTTTGGGTTTTTTCATTATTTTACGATCGTGAGAACACTTTTTCGAGTGAATGATCAATGGAAGAGTAAATGTAAATAAAAAAACTCGGACACTCCTCTTTTTAAAATTAACATATTGATCTAAATACTTTTACTAAAAAAAACTATATTATAAAAAATTAGGAAAGCGATCGAGTTAAGTGTGAATTATTTAAAAAAGAAAGTTTGATCCAAAACAACAAAATTTAAAAATATATTATAAAAATAAAACTTATAAACTGGTTTTATAATATATAGTTTCGAATGAGTTATATAGAATTAATGCATTTTGTTGTTTACCTAATTTATATTTACCTGTTTAAATTATCTGCACGAGTATTATATAAAATTGTAGGATTATATTAAATGTAAACCGGTCAATAAATTTTGTAATTTTATTTAAATTGAAGAAATTTAAATTCCGCCATCGATTTTAATACAAAAAAAAAAACAGAAAAAAGGTTAATGTCTAAATAATATTATACAACAAACTCTTTTCGCAAAAAGCTGCAGAAAAACAACCAAAGGTCTGGAATTCTTTGTACATAAATAACTACATTAACATAATTTCTTCCAACATGTTACGCAATCTTCATCCACTTGTATTAAGATTCATGTCAAGACAATAATCGACTTGCAAATTTCTGATGTCAGTCTCTCTTCTTCCCAGAGACATCACACACTTGATGGACTGCAGTTTGTGAATGGAATTCGTGAATCAGAGAGTTGACGTGAATTTTAACCAGCTGGTACCGGCCACAAAATTCGGTTTTTACAAAAGATGACTGCACAATTCAAACATTTTAAAGTGTCGTTAAAGTCTAAATGATTGTTATTTTAAACATGAAATGTTACACAATCTGTTCAAGAACGCCTTGAAACGTTTCCGCGTTTTTAAATATGAAAATTTTAAATTATTTACTTTGAAATTTTAATAAAAATCAAATAAAAGATTACAAATACAAAAAATAAATAATAAATCTTCTAAACATATATTTCTCCAATTTAGATTAAGTGAAATTTTAATGGCTTCATTTTATATAGGAAATTGGGACTTTGAACATCTTAAACATATTGATGTGATACCATTTTAATTGCTAGCAATAAAAATTCAAATAGGGTGATGTTATGTCTTTTAATAGTTTTGGTTTTTCATCTATTTTACGCATACACGAAAAAGAATGTCATATTCATAAAACAGCAAGAATAACTACAAAATTGAAGCTATAAAAAGATCACTAAATCATTTAACTGTCAATGTCAAGTTAACAAGAAAAAATGTATAAAACGTCTTATACAAAATGTTGTATATGTTCATTAATTAAATATATAAGTAAACTTTTTGTTGAAACTTCTAGATAGAATAAAAAGATAGAAAAACTCGACTGATAATGACATTTCTTCTACAGATAAAATGTATAATCAAATGTTGAACAGCTGCTCAGTTTAACATTTCTTCTTTACTTCTCTTTCCCCTTCTTTAGGCCCCATTTATTCCTATGTTGTACAGGAATAAGTTGTACTGGTGACAGTATAATGAACTTCTTGCTCCTAAAGAAGAACAAAAAGAACTCAAAACATCTGCAATTCTGTCATTTGTGGCAAAGTAAACGATCGTATGAGTCATTTCAGTTCGTTATCTTGAAATAAGGCCTATAATAGAACAAACGTCGCACAGTCCAGCCATTTCTTATCAAACTCAAACACGTTCTACTATCTTTTATTATTTAGAATCGGCTTACCTTGCAAATGGAGTCTGTTCGACGTCGTAGAGCTCGTTGATGTCCTCATGGACAATTAAATCCTTCAGCCTTTCCTCGGACACTTCGAGAAGGCCGTCTCCCAGATGACGTATTCCTTCTGACAACATCTTCATTTTTGCAACACTTCACAAATCTCTTAACCTTTTACGGGTTAAAATTGGATTCTTTAAACTGAACAAAATTTACTCAAACTTTACTTCTTCGTTCCTTTTTCTTGATCGTTACAAACATTGGTCAAAGAAGCAACCATTGAAGACAGCAACAACAAAAAGTAAAGACGATCAGTCGACGATCAAGGCGAAGACACCAAAACTCTGATGGTTTTCTCAACAATTTTTAAATATGATCTCACTCTCTTGAACACACAATAGACCTCACACAAATGGCACACTCAATTCAATTGGACTTATTTCACCGAATTATGCAATAAATACAAGAATAAATTTATATTGGGCAAAGGTGATCGCGAATTTTATTTATTTTATCTTCGTTCACCTCTGTTTATTATCATTTACACATTTCAGGTTCTGCAAAAACCGCTGATAACACGGCAAACAAACAGCAAATTTACTGATTATTTTGGAAGTTCGTTCGTTCAGTAGAAAAAAACGACTTTGAAAAGGCCGAATTTGTTATTGTGCAACTGTGTTAGTGATCTTTCACGTTCTTCTGTTTTTCATTCAACTCTCACTAAGAACTGTTTTTGACCAATATTTTGAACAATTCACTGAACGGTAATCCTGAATCTATTGTTGCTGTAGTCCCAAATGTCCAAATCCTTTTACAATGTGCAATAAAAGCAACAAATGCAGTTTCGAAGAAATTCATTTAACACCAACACATTCCATTGAAACACACTCTTTGCTTTTCCACTTTTGTTTCATTCACAATTTCAGAAATTAAATTTTCACACAAAATGTCCGGAAAACTCGCTTGATGCTTTTCTCTTCAGCTGAGCTGGAGTTTATCTCGTTTTTCTCGAAAACCCAGAAGGAAAATTACACCCGTTTAACCGCCGAACGAAAATGAATTGAAAAAGAAGAAAAAATCGCGAAAACCCTCTGTTTAATACGTTAAAAGCGTTAAATTTTGAAATGTTTGTAACTGAAACAAATTTGAAATACATTCCAAGCAACCCCGCTCTTTAATAACGATGGGCTGTTATGTTTTGAAAATTGTTTTAACGTCCATTATTTCGATATTGGAAATATCATCGGTTTTCTCGCTTTTACTTCCACATTTTATTATGTTGTTTCACTTATTACTTCCAAGCAAATTAATTTTAATTTTTTTAAAGAGAAAATTATTTTTTCAAGTAAAATAATTTAAAATTAAATAGGAAAATGTTCTTAAAACCATAATAAGAAATAGGATATAACAAAATTATATTTTTAATAACATATTTAAATATTATATTTAAAAATTTTATTTTTTTTAGTTTTGGGAAATAAATCACTGTTTAAACTGTTAAAAAAGTATTCATCAAAAGTCAATATTTATGCAATTCTTGTGAAGACATGGTTTTCATCGCTGAAATAACAGTAAAATATATGATAAAATTTGCATGAATGATTTTTTGTTTTGTTTTATGCACACATTTTCTTAAATGTTATGTCCAATTCTGGCAATAAAATCTGTTGACGATGTTGATAGACAACTGGCATAAAATTTGTGCGTGGGTGATCAGCAATAAAATACTAACCTGACAATATTCATTGGATGATATTGAAATAAAGCAACAAATTGAAACATACAAAAAACCACAAATGGTAATAAATTCATACATTTACTTATATTTTGTATTAAAATATAAAAACCTCATATTAATTGTAATTTAAATAACAACGAATGTACAACATATAAATATGAGTACTAATATTAGAACGAAAAGTGATCGAATATAACATTTTATATGGAATGGGTAGCATTTCTATTTTTTCCATGTGTTTCATATTAACCACTAATTCATAATTTAAATGATGATAATTGCTATAAAAAATATTTATTTTTAGAAAAAAATATTATAAATTAATTTACATTTATTATTGCTTATTAGAAGTTTTTCTTTTTTATAATTGATAATTTATTTATTTATCTTACTTCAAAATAAATTTACATCAAAATTGAAATAGGTAAATATTTCAGTAAAAAAGGCAGTGTACTAATGTAGCGTCTCGAGAAGCCCCAATTGGATAAAGACAAACCTTTTCCCCATCCACAATATCCCCAGACGGACGGACATATAAAACGTATAAAACAAAGATGTAAATGTAAATAATATTAATAAAAATAAATGTTTCAACTGGTTTTTAATATAACACACGAAACAGTGAACATAAAAAATACGTATAATTTACGTATAATTCCGAATTTAAGTAATCACATAGTCCCAATAGAAGTTTAATTCACAATAAGTGGATATATAAAGACATTCTTAATTCCCACACTAAGCTTACAAATATATTTATACTTTAATTATAAAGTACAAAAAAAAACTATTTTGTACTAAAGTTACCAGAAACATCAGCAGTGAAACGATATTTGTTTTCAAAATTATCTCCTTATTATTTTTGAAAATTTTTATCCAGAAATCCAATTTTTATAAATGTTAATAATAAAATAATATATATAGATAATATGAAAAGAAATATGAAATCAAAATTAAAAATTGTACCTAATAAATACATTCACTACATATTTTTGTTCATTTCCCACAAATCACTAATAAAATGCATATCCTTTTACTCTCGATTATTGTCATTGACTAAAAACAACCATGGAGAGGAATGAGAACGAATTTGCCCCTTTAGTCACGTTAACCGACACTTTCCTAAAAATCGAACGCACTAATCTGATAGTCAATACTCAACATAAGCGTGTAATTTTGTTCTTCTATTTTATAATGACTTTTTTCACATAACAAACACATATTTATAATTAAATGTAAGTATTAAAATAAGCTGAATTGTTTCATTTTTAGTTTCAAAATTAAAACTCAGAACCCGTTTAGTGATTATAGCCCTTCATAATATAAAAATATATTATTAATATCATTGTAACGATTCACGATAACGTATCACCGGGTGTATGGTGGATAGCCATACGCCCTTCCTTCCTATGTTCCAATTTTTTTATTATTTAAAATTTGATATCAATATATATTCCTAAAAATTTAAATACAGTCATTTTTCTAAAAAGATGACTGATAAAATTGTGATAAAAGAGTTTCAAAATAGACACCAATCTAGTCAATCAAAGATAACAATAATCCCTTAATACTAAAGGAAGTAATTTTCATTCAATCCATAAAGAGGCAATGATAGTGTATTTCATAAAATTCATATAATCGTTTTATAAGCTTCAGCTTGAGGAAATTGATTTCCGGTTCCCTCGAGCCCAGGTGATGAACCTTCTTCATTTCAATGTGGTGTTAAATCCTCAACATGGAATGCGATTTGTTTATTTCGATCGTGAGTCACGATTTAATTAATTCGCAAAGCCTCGGAGGGAACTTTCTGCTAATAATAATTTCTCTAGAGTCGTGTATTTTAATACCATCAAATTAAATTAATTCTAACCTCTTTAACATAATTTTCCATTTCGTAGCCTAGAGAAAGCATCGACCGAATATCACTGATTCTAAAGGAGGTTAAAGGTATTTAGTGATTAATTTAATTTCGCTTTGCCATTAGGTCAATTATGTGCTATAAATACCTATTAAACACCTTTCCAAGAGTTAATAATTATAACCTTAAGCAAAAACGCGTTATCAGTGATGCTAAGGCGTATTTAACCTATTAAAATTAAATGGTTTTTTCTTTTAACTAATAAAAAATGAACGTAAAACTTAAAATCTATATCAGAAAGTAATTAGTTAGATAATCAAGACAAATTTTATTAATAAAAATATCGTTGAATTCTTAAGATATTATTTGAAAAGGAGAATATTTAAAGAAAATATTTATTTTTTATTGAACATATTCTTATTCTCACGATTTAAACCGTATAAAATTAACAATCATCAATTATAACCATTTAAATCTGCTTTACAGTCCAATCAGTTTATTGCCAGACTGAGAGGAAAAGACAATCTCCGAAATTCCACAAAATAGCCTTAGGGAAAAGCATCCAAAACATAAGTTTATTACAATCATCATGAAATGCGCGGTAAACGAGACCATTAATTTGGTCTGAATTTTACAACGACTTACTAATTTGAACAAATCGAATAAACGATTTAACTACCAAAATTTGTTATATTTAATTTTAAAAAGTAAAATTATTACGAGTAATTTAGTTTTAAAAAATATAATCGCTATGACTTTGTGATTGATTATTTTAATGAGGTAGTCCCGCACTTTGACCTGAAGATCTATTGTGCTCCCTCTTCTATCTCTGCCCTCCGCAGTTGAGCGTATTGCCCTTAGATGTTTCCATCATTGCGAAGGTCTAGTTCTAACCACTTGCTTATTTTTATACAATCAAAGTTGTCAAATGCCCTATCTATTCATTTGCCAATCTTTCACAATTAACAATTTAATATCATTTCCATAAATCATTATTTTACATACTGCCAAGAAGACCATCCCTTTCACAACTTTATTCTGTAAACATTCATTGAATGGCGGCAAATTACTATTGTTGTATTAGAAAGATCCGGTTTCTATCACTTCGATTCCATCCAACCTTTGAAAACCTGTCTAAATTCGAACAAATAGTGTTGACGACACTAGTTGTTCAATTGTTGATATTAAAGTATTATACTAATAACTCTCTGTTTAAAAACGGCGCCTATTCAAGGAAATGATATAATAAAGTGTATCTGAATATTATAAACAAATATTATTTTGTGGGAATATTACCCGTATCGTAACAATCTTCGGACATAACAGAGGTTGGGAGGATAAAAGGGTNTTGTTGATATTAAAGTATTATACTAATAACTCTCTGTTTAAAAACGGCGCCTATTCAAGGAAATGATATAATAAAGTGTATCTGAATATTATAAACAAATATTATTTTGTGGGAATATTACCCGTATCGTAACAATCTTCGGACATAACAGAGGTTGGGAGGATAAAAGGGTCAAATTAACAAATATTATAAAAAAAAATCCGTGTTGAAGTGTTCACTGTAATAACCGACTTTTGAATTTGAATATTTTTTCCCTTTTCAGTCTCTGAGCTCTTTTCCGTAAGTTTCTTGGAGAAAATTAAAGAGTTTTCCTTTTTTGCATTAACAATGTCAGTGTAGAAAACTTAAAATATCTTTAATTCTTCTATTTTTGATAATTCAAACGATGAATATATATATACGTAGTAGTACCCAATTGCACGTAT
>JXOV01002761.1:1154-21860 GCA_001014945.1 Clogmia albipunctata
TTCGATCCCTGGGCGGGTGGGATTGACTGGGTCCTTTTTCAAATGGTCTAGATTCAATGGAGTTTTCATATTAAAATATTTAAAGAATTAATTTAGTTTTGACAACAATATGTAATTTCATTAAATTGGTGACTAAAATGCGTGAAAATCTTGAAATATTACCGCACGAGTACTGTAAAGTAAACAGTTATAGAACCAATTTGTGTTAAAACAGGCTACTTTTCGATACGGAATTGTACAAAAAATCTTACAGTCTTTCTCCTACATTTATCAGTACAAATTAATATTAATTTACAATTAGCAGAAAACACGATTATTAGTGAATTTCTTTAGTCTCATTCCGGTGTGACTTTGAGAAAATTCACTGATCCTCTTCAATTTTTGCAGAGCCCTGATAATGACTCAGTTATTCGTCTAGCTCTGATCCGAAATTGCCTCTCGTCTTATGAGTAACTTCCTCGCGAAAAGGGTCCGTTTATATAATCAGGGCATTTGTATTATTTTTCTATTTTCTTGGCTTAGTAGTTTTTTTGCTTTTCTTCAATTCCCGTTAGTTTTTTTTATATTATTTTGTTTCACAATTATGTATCTTTTTTGTGTAGTTTTCTAAATTGCATTAAAAAAAAAATCTTAAAATTTTGAAAAATTATCATCGAGTGACAATTTGAAATTCATTCCAAAAATATTCAATTTACTTTAAACCATTCTTTGAATATGATCACCGCTACACAGCAAAGCACTTAATAACATTTATTTAATAATAAACCCAACTTGTTAATTTATTTTTGGAGGTGATTTTACTCGGTGCGAATCCGTGGATAACCTAGAGAAATCGCGTCTAAGGTATCTTACCCCAAGTGAGGCGGCAGTCCCCAGGGCTGTCGAAATATTTTAAGATATCCACCTTCCAGCGCAAAAAATAAGAACTAATTGTATTAACACAATTTTATTATAAAAAAATTAATTTTAAACTATTACCATTTATCATCAAATGACTTTCATAATTGTCACATTGTTGTTCTGCTGTAAAATAATCAGCCGTAATAAAATAAAATAAATGATACTACACATTTCCATCACTGTGATTATAGCCTAATCAGATACTTCAATTACGAGATAGTACGAATATTACCGTTACTTCTGTATAAATTCCAAGCCCTTATCATCTAACCAATAAAACAGGTAGGTGATTATTATATTGACCCCCGAATTTATAAAGATTAATCAATCTCGAAATCTAGCCCCGTGAACTGGGAATTTCCGAATGGCTGATAAGAAGTGATAAGAAGTCTAATCAATTGGATTGTTTTTAATTGTGCTTTTTATTGGTCAAACAAGTAGCTGATTAGAGAGGCCCCTGTGAAAACGGAGGAGAGCCGTTGACTGGAACCCAGAAAATGCCACGAGCAGCGGTATCAGCTGGCTCTCCACCCATTCTGTGGGAAGTTCCACTGGCCACGCAATTTGAATTGGTGATGTCACTAATGTCCCTGCACCGACGACCCCAAAAATTATTTGTGGCAACAGACTCTGCGAAGAACTGATGAGCCCTGCTGTGGGCACAGTTTCCAGCGATGTCGATACCGCATCCAGGTTGAGAGCGTCCGAAATTGGGATAGAAACTGGCATCACCAATAGGCCAAAAGATACCCAAAGTACCTCCATTTGTGTGAATAGATTCGACGTAGTTGGCGTCATCGTGATGAACTCGTCCAGCTGTATCCCCCTAACTGAACCCTGGATCAGCAGCGTCCATAGCGGAGATGACTCCAATGCGGAAACCAGTACCGATGTTCTTGCCAGCATGACCAGAAACGTGAGCTCCCAAACTATGTCCAATGATGCTCATTTCAGCAGGGTTGGCTCCAGTTACAGTGTTCAAGAAACGGATGAAGTTAGCCAAATGTACTCCAACTGGTCCTACACGATTCCTAGCGGCGATGTAGTTAGGAGTCTGAGCTCCTGCTCCCCAGTCAACAACGATAACGTTGAAGTTTCCCGTACCAAGGAAGGCATTTCGGATCGAAGTATTTATTCCAGAGTTTCCATTGCTGTTCCATCCATGAATTGTGAACCTATAAATCTCCAGATTAGTATTAAGTTTAAGTCTCACAAAAAACAGAACTCACCTCGTAGGATTGTTGGCATTAAAATTGGAATTTGTAATAGAGGCAGCGTCATTCAAACGGAGAACTTGCGCAGAAGTAGGATTGTTGGATGTGAAGAGCATAAAAACTACATCGTTAGCAGGAACAAAGCGATTCTCAGGCTCTGGATCCACGTTCAGATCCACAAGATGGAAGTTACCCTCTCCATCAGGAACCATAGCATAGTTAGGCCCTTCATTGTCTAATGGCAGCGAGTTTACTGCCAAAAGTAAGCCCAAGATAAGAACCACGAGTTTCATTTTGTTTCTAAGATGTTTAGATTGGAACTAACCTTAATGGGCTCGAAAAGTTCATTTTATAGGTTTTATCAAGGTATACCACTTATGACGCAAATCAGAGCTATTTGATTTACGAACCATAAGGTTTTGAATTTTTGCGAAGCTTTGGTTTATTACCGCTTAGATTTACAAATAGAAGGTTTTTGATATGAAGGATTTGAAAAATGGAAAGGTACCCGTAAGTTTTTAATTTCTTCCAAAACTTTCTAAAAATTGTCAAACGAAATCATTTCAATACTCGAGATCATTTATCTTAAGTACATGAGGTTATTGTTTATTGTGGAAATATTCCTTATCTGGAAATCACAACTGATTACGAATTTGATTAATGTCCAATAAAAGTGCCAATAATTTTTGATAAATCTTGTATTTCGCTACAAATAAAAGATATCGACTTTTTATGCGACACCAACGGCGAATGGAGAAGCTCTGTTGGTTCTCAACCAGAAGACTCCCCTTGCAGCAGTATCAGCTGGATCACCTCCCATCTTGCGATCAACGCCGGAAGCAACGCAATTTTCCAAAAGAATGTCATCGAGTCCTCGGCACTGACGAGCCCAGAAATGGAGGTGAGTGGTTAAGGATTCGGCGTAGAAGAGGAAAGCTCGGCTATGAGCGCAGTTTCCTGTAACATCGATCAAGCAGCCAGGCTGAGAGCGGCCGAAGTTGGGGTAGAAACTGGCATCTCCTAGGGGTTCCATCATGCCCAACAATCCTCCATTGGTGTGAATAGACTCGACGTACTCGGCATCATCGCTCGAGACTCGAGTGTTGGGATTGTTAATGTCGAATAGAGGATCAGCGGCATCAAGAGCGGACACAACTCCAAGGCGGAGGCTTCCGAAAAGATTCTTTCCAACAAAACCAGAAGCATGTCCTCCCAAACTGTGTCCCACGACGGTAATTTCAAGGGGATTAACTCCGTGAACATTGTTCAAGAATCGGATAAAGTCAGCGACATGAGCTCCCACAGCTCCAACGCGATTCCTGGCGGCGGCATAGTTGATAGTTTGCGCTCCTACTCCCCAATCAACGGCGAACACGTTGAAGTTTCCACGCTCCAAGAAGGCAGTTCGAATGACCACATTCACCTCAGATTCTCCATTGTTATTCCATCCGTGGATGATAAACCTAAAAGAATATAACTTCTGTATTTTTATAGTCTTAAAATGGTATAGAAGTTCTACCTGGTTGGATTAGCGGGGTTGAAGTTGGATGTCAAAAGACCATCAGTGTCACCAAGTCGAATGTTCTGGAAAGTAGTTGGATTTTGTTGGGTGAACAAGAAGAAGTTCATATCCTCAGCAGGAACGAAACGGTTCTCAGGTTCAGGTTCAACACTTAGGTCCACAAGATGGAAGTATCCATCTCCATCGGGGACCATTCCGTACTTGGGAGTATTATCGACCGGAACGCCATTGATGGCCACAATAAGGCCTAACAACGCAAAAACTACTCTCATTTTGGAGAATGACTATTGACTAATGCCCAGACTCAAGATAAGTTCCATTTATAGGAAAAAATTATCAAAGTGATCTTATAAGCTCGCGATATAGTCAATTCAGATAAAGAAAACGGTGGATTGTGCGTAAAACATTATAGATTTTCTCAGATATTTTAGTACGAATGACCTAAAATATATTATTTTTAAGTTTAAAACTACATCAATTGATTTAAGACCTTGTTGATGAGAAACTAGAGATAAAAGTATCTTAAAAATAGTGAAATTTATTCGTTTTTAAAATAAACTGATAAATTGAAAAACCCTATAGAAAACATTTACAATTTTCGTAGTATTTACAAAATATCAAATTAAAGTCAAAATTTACCAGATAATACTAGAAAATACTGCAATCTTTAATCTTATGATATCTCTTAAGATGTACTAAAATATAAATTTTATTTACGATTACTTTTTCAAATTACAAAAGTTTAAATAGAATTGTGACTTTTATCAAGGGAAAGTTTCCATTTTGACAATATAGAAGATCAATGATACTCATACATAAGGAAATATTAACAAAACCATATTCACATACTTAGAGGGACAACCCTGAATTATTTTAAAAGTATTATCTAAAGCATGACTTTTGACTTCACAATATCTTCCAATTAAAAAGACGTTTATATGGTCATAAAAGATAAAAACTTCGTCATTTTATTGCTTTTATTTTCTCATTTGATTTGTTACATTGCACCCTGAGCGAAAGGAGCGGCACTGTTGGTGCTCATCCAGAAAATGCCTCGAGCAGCAATGTCAGCGGGATCTCCTCCCATCCTGTGCTGATTTCCACTGGACACACAGTTTCCTCCAGTGATGTCTGCAAAGTTTCGACACATTCGACCCCAGAAGTGGGTGCTGGTGTGGATTGATTCAGCGTAGAAGCTAACAGCTCGACCATGAGCACAGTTGCCAGTAAGATCTATTCCGCAGCCGGGTTGAGAGCTGCCAAAGTTGGGGTAGAAACTGGCATCTCCAACCGGGTGCATAATTCCCAAAGTTCCTCCGTTGGTGTGGATTGATTCAACATATTCAGCATCAGTGGAATGAACTCGTCCTGCGGTATTTCCCTCACTGAATCCAGGTCCAGCTGGATCCAAAGCCGAAACAACTCCTAGGCGAGGTGAATTCAAGTTCTTTCCAGCGAAACCAGCTACGTGACCTCCCAAACTGAAACCAATGAAAGTAATGTCCAAGGAACTAACACCAGTGGTAGAAGACAAGAATCGGATGAACTCAGCAGAGAAAGCTCCAACGGGTCCAACTCGATTCCTGGCAGCAATGTAGTTGGGAGTTTGAGCGCCCAGAGCCCAATCAACCATAATCACGTTGCAGTCTCCAACTTGGAAGAAGGCATTACTGATCACAGTATTTCCTCTTCCGCTTCCATTCCAGCCATGAGCAAAGAATCTGTTAAAAAAAAAAGTTAAATTAACTGATATGATAAGCTACATTAAAGTTAGTTTGAACTGACCTGGTTGGGTGAGCTGGATTGAAATGGGAGTTTGTGATGGAGGCCGCGTTGTTGATGGTCAAAGTTTGAGGATTGGTTGGGTTATTCCTGGTGTAGAGCAAGAAGAAGACATCACTTGATGGAGTGAATCGACCCTCCATGTCATCCTCGGCATTTAAATCCACAATATGCATAATCCCATTGTCATCTGCCATCATCCGGAAGTCATGTTTGGGTTGGAAAGGCAAGGCATTGATTGCCAAAATTACACTCAAAATAAGAAACACCACTTTCATCTTGAATTTTTCACTGCGACTAAGTCTCAATGATTCGGAAAGGTCTTATTTATAACACTGTTCTTTGTTTTATCTCTTTTTGAAAGAGATTACATTATCAGCGAGAATGCAAAAAGGTGTGTTTTAGATATACTTTATTTCCTTGACCAATCTCAATTACAATCTCCAAAAAGACCACCGCGAAGCTATCTCTGAGGTCATTATTAGCTGATCAATTGAAATGAATCAACAACACAAATTTCGGAATGATTACTAAATAAAATTTTTGGAAACCCCTATGTACTCCAGGTTATAAGAGAAATACTACACAGAACTGACTTCTGCGAGAACTAGTTTGACCTAAAATTGTATGATAATATTGAAAATTCTTAACTAAATAAAAAAATTAACTAAGTATATAGTCCAATGGGTGTTAGACTACCTCCTAGTGAATGATCATAGGAAATATCTTCAAAATGAATATTGTATGAAAGATATCACTGGCGTCAATACAAATAACGAAGGGTAAGTACTCAAAACCATAAATGTACGAGTCAACATTTAAAGTACACTTCATTTCATTATTTTACGACAAGTGTCTTTGATAGTTTTAGAATCAATCTCTCGAAGCGTATAAATCCGATTGCTATTCTTCTTGGCACGGTAATAGATGTTATCATTGGCTATTGTCTGATCTATCAATCAAAGGTCTAGGTCTGTTGCAGATAATTATGGCTTGTCCCGAAATGAAACGGAACGCGGGATTTTTAATTACAAAAAATCCGTGTTTATTATCAAATATCTATCATATACACATTAAGTAAGAGCCATATTACATGTTTCAAATTTTCAAGTTAAAAGAAATTATCTTTAAATTTAGTATTTAGTATGTCGACAAGGGTTTTGCACAACACATTTATCAATTTTTAATTTACTTTTTGTACGAATAAACCCTAACCTTTTATATTTTATAATGTAAAATCTATTCAACTAAATTATGTTGGTTTTTAACAAGATATCTTATATCTTTGTTATTATTTTTACATAAAATAATAACAAAAATATATTTTTTTTATAAATCTTTTGAATATTTGAATATTCTAAGTAATAAGAAGAAAAAAAAACAATATAATTTATTTCAGTTATTAAAAGTTCAATAGTCGAACAAAGTCTAATAAAATTTTTAATAACAAACATTAAGGGTTCGGTTTTTTGCCACACATGATGTTCAACCGATTATATTTCATTAAATAACTAATATTTTTTAACTTTTGCTTAATCTTTTAAACGTGTAAGAGTGCCTTAATTTATTCCAGTTTAAATTACAAATATAGACCTTCGAATCAAAATTTGCCAGCAATTCTTAGCGTTCCATTTCATTTCGGGATAAGCCATATTTTTATCGTATGGAAGAAAATGAAATTATAACGTTATATATAAATATATATTTTCTAAACCATGTAATCGATGCAGGGCTGCAAACGTGCAGTCTTCAACAATATGGGATATCGTTTATTTAGAATATCCGTAGCTGCAAAATGGGTCGTCGCTATAATCCCATTTATGGAATTGCCTTGACCTGTTCGAAGCCTGTTTATAGAAGTCAAAATATTCTTGGGCAGATCAAAGCCAGGAAGCTCCTCAGATGGATCCAGGATATTTTCCCCAATAAAGAGGGGGGTTTCGGCCACAACTGCTTCCAGAGCTCCATCGAAAATCTCGTTCATATTTTTAAATGCTGTCTGTCTTGGTTATAATCTACACCTTTTCACATTGCAACTTTCATTTCGTTCCACTGCAACTTTCATAGCGGTCCGAGAGGGTTTCTCTGTAAAAAATTTATTAAAATTATTAAAGTCTGTTTGGTATGTTAAACCCCTTTTGTATTTTTTGTCGCAAAGCCGCTCGACCTTAACAAACTTGTCCAGATATAGGCAGTTGAATGTGTGACGTCATCGACTCCGCTGTAATTAATTGTTTTGATTTTGTATGAACTCAAAATGAGGACTAGACACATGTGTATTGTTATCTAGATACTATATTGTACCGAATTTAACACTATTTCTTTAAAATTTCAATACTCTTTTGACCAAATATGATGAGAGAATTTTTGCGATATTTTGCACATTTCGGCTCAGAATAACGGACATTTATTATATTAGAGCCAAAGAATATTGTCTTGGGTGGTATATAACTACTTTACAAGTCTTTTGTCATAAAATTATCATTAATTTCCTTGCATACAGGGGAATCGATGAAGTTTCCACTACTACTACCAACACAGATCTGGATAACCTTATTGTGAAGTTAGCGTTGTTTTGTCGTAGTTTAATAAAAATCATTGAAATTAATCCCTGAAAATGATTAAAGCAATTTTCATTTAAATTGAAGATAAAAAATTAAATATTTATAAGATATTTTATAGACCAAAAAATGATTGTAAGTAATTTATGTAATTTTAAACTGCGCCATAAAAATGGTTGGCGGAAAATCGGTTCATAATTACCTAATTTTTCGCTAATCTACAAAACCGATAATCTCTTTATTAAGGTAGTCTAAAATACCATAGTTTGCAAAGGATAAATGGAGCCGTTCATTATCTGCGGCACTTACAAGTCTTAAAATCCGCTGTCAGAAAGTATTACCCGAATATGTGGTTATTCTATTACTCGTATGTCAATATTAATGTCCAGAGATGCACAAAATTGACGGTTTTCACTAGTCATCATCACTTTATCTTAATTTAAAAAATTGTTGTACTATTTTCTAATTTTCTGAAATCAGGATTATTAGACTTTCAATCTAAAATATAAGTATAGTGGTCTGCTATGACATTGCGACCCAGACTTTCAAAATTCTTGATATATTTCAGAATGTCTATGGAGGTAGTCATCAATAGATTATCTAAAAAACACCCCATGGTGGGGAACGTTTATGACACTGACCCATGTAATAAATTCGCAGTTCTGTATTTTCGCAATTTCGCGAAATATATTAAAATATTAGGAAATCATTTTTAACAAACAATTCTTACGACATCTTGTTCCAGAGATAGCGAGGAGTTGTGGATGTATTTCCTTAACTCGCGCTCTATATGGACTGTATAATCAACTTTTTTTTAAAACAATCTTGTTTTTATAAGGTCTTATTAACAAAAATTATTAAACTTACTGTTGTCAAAGAAATCCTTTCAAATATTACCGTTGACTTCCAGGTTCTATAAAGTTATGGATCAGGTGCAAAGTCGAGCCGAATGTTGTTGTTGCATTACGTCATCCCCTTCTGTCAAAATTTGTTTTGCTTAATGGCTGATGAGTTAAATTTAAGAAAATTACTTGAAATTGAGTGAAAAAAGTAAAAGGTTTTTAATATAATTAAATACGAGTAATAAGTATCTAAGGTCCGCTTGTGCGGTCTAATGGTTAGCGCCCTGGGCTGCCTCCCGGAGGTCTCCCGTGCGGACATTTTTCAGCGCGAAAAAAGTTTTCCATTTTGTGTATATTGCGAAATAATATTCATAGCGAATTATAAGTAATGGCGCTATAATAAAATAAATATTTCCCACAACATTCCGGTAATGAACTAGGGGTAGTCTCAACCTCAACCAACGGGTGTTAGACTTTTCATGACTATTTATTTTCAATGTATTAGAAGTCAATTAATAGCACCTAGACCGGTTGAAAAACATTCCAGTCAATCCTACCCGACCAGGGATCGAACCCACGGCCTCCGGGAGGCAGATGAGGAGGCAGAGCGTTACCACTTCATCTATCGGGCGGGTTAAGTAATAGCGCTATTTAAGAATTAAAATGGGCGGATTGACTGGATCCGTTTACAACTGGTTTTGGTGCTATTAATTGACTTCTGATACACTGAAAAAAATAGTCAAGAAAAGACTTGAGGTTGAGTCTCCCCATGTTTCTTACTGTAATTGAAAGGCAAATTTTTTTAATTTTCAATAAGAATCTATGATATCATTATTGAAAATTAACTCGTTAAAAAAATTGTTTTGTGCCGAAATGTGGAAATAATCGCAAAATATCGTTTTGTTGATTTGTTTGTCAATAAATAAAAAGCAATGGTGCAAATTTCTTAAAGAAACCTTGGTCAGGCATCTCTTTCCTTTAATAGGTCATTTTATCGAAATGGTACTAGTTGAATTGTTGATTTTTGTTGTTCCATTGTATCCATTTCCACCATTTTCATTTTTCGAATAATAAAATGTCCGGCCTCTAAGTGTTAATTGTATCAATTTTATTATAAACATAACTGACGCCATCTATTGAGAGTTTGAGATCTTGATTATATTATTTCGAAATCGAATTCCGATCATCAATTATAATTGATTATGCAACAGATATTCGTGTTCTAGTAATTGTCGTCTTAGATACAGAGACAATATAAGAGAGTGTGGTGATATTAATTTTCTCATGGCATCGCAAAATCTGTGCAAATTAATTTATTTCAGATTATTTCCGCATAATACTAATCACAGCATTAATTTAAACTCTACAGAACTTTTGAGAGTTTGCTAATCAATTTTTGTTTGAATTTTTACCGGCCAAAACTGATCATTCATACAATAGTTCTGGCCATATGGGTGAAGCGTGCTCTTAATGCTATCATCTTGAATTTTGTACTTCGACTAAGTTTCAATTATTTAAAAATGCCTTATTTACAACAATACCTTGCACTTTATCATATTTTGACAGAGATAACTTAATCAGCGGAGAGTGCAGGCGTGTGTAATTGATATACTTGTCTTTTTTTGTTAATCTTTACTTCAATCATCGAAAAGACCAACACGACGCTATCTTCCAAAAATATTGCTGATTAAAATATTGCGAAATCACTAAATTAATCTGTAAAACCGCACAAATGATATTCAAAAACTGAAAGTAATAATTTTTTATTAGGCACCAACAGCAAAAGGAGAAGATCTATTAGTTTCCAGCCAGTAGACTCCCCTGGCGGCAGTATCTGCGGGTTCTCCAGCCATCTTGTTATTAACTCCGGTACCAATGCAGTTTTCCTGAAGGATGTCGTTCATGCTTTGGCACTGACGAGACCAGAAATGGGTATTTGTGGTTATGGATTCGGCGTAGAATTGGAAAACACGGTTATGAGAGCAAATTCCAGCAGCATCAATCAAGCAGCCAGGTTGGGTGCGACCGTAATTAGGGTAGAAACTGGCATCTCCTAGGGGATCCATCATACCTAACACGCCACCATTGGTGTGGATAGACTCGACGTACTCGGCATCATCGCTCGAGACTCGAGTGTTGGGATTGCTAATATCGAACAGAGGACCAGCGGCATCGAGAGCAGAAATAACTCCAAGACGGAGATTTCCGAAAACATTCTTTCCCACAAATCCTGCAGCATGTCCTCCCAAACTGTGTCCCACAACGGTAATTTCAAGTGGATCGATTCCGTGAACATTGTTCAAGAAACGGATAAAATCAGCAACTTGGGCTCCCACAGGTCCAACGCGTTGCCTAGCACCAGCGTAGTTGATAGTCTGAGAACCCGCTCCCCAATCCACGGCGAACACATTGAATTCTCCACGCTCCAAGAAGGCTGTTCGAATAACCACATTCACTTCAGATTGACCATTGTTGTTCCATCCATGGATGATGAACCTTAAAGAATATAACTTCAGTATTTTATAGTCTTCAAATGGTATAGAAGTACTACCTGGTAGGATTAGCGGGGTTGAAGTTTGATTGTAGGAGTCCCTCAGTATCACCAATTCGAATGGTCTGGAAGGTGGTTGGATTTTGTCGGGTGAACAAGAAGAAGTTCATATCCTCGGATGGAACGAAGCGGTTCTCAGGCTCAGGCTCCTCGTTCAAATCCACAAGATGGAAGTATCCATCTCCATCAGGAACCATTGCGTACTTGGGAGTGTCATCGATGGGGAGGCCGTTGATGGCCACAATAAGCCCTAACAACGCAAAAATTACTCTCATTGCAGAGACTGACTATTGACTAACGACCAGACTCGAGATTAGTTACATTTATATGAAAAATTATCAAACCAATCTTTGAAACTAGAGATACAGTGAATCCTGATAAAAACCAGACGGGCTATGCGTTTCAATTCTTAGATAATTTCGCATCTTCGAACTAATTTGTCAACATATTTTTAATAATTGTAGATCAAAATATATTTAACTTTAGTAATTTATCAAAATCATGATAATAGGAAATAAATCCAGAAAATTCTAGTGAAAACTGAAACTTCATATCTTATTCAGTATTTCAATACGTATTAAATATGTTATACTTATCATTTTTATGGAGAGAGAAAAAAATTATCCAGTTTGATAATATAGAAATAAATATTACTCACATTCAACCCTTTAACTTCCGAACTTGTCGTTATACACATTTGTAATACATACAGCGCGAGTTAGGGCTATACACACACGTACAATTCCTTGATATCTATGGAAATAAAGTTATGGTGAAAACTGGGCTATTGGTACATTGTAAATGATTATATGGACAGCTAATGAATTTCGGATAATATTTTCTGACATACTGGGTTTTAGGCTATTATCCGACGTAGCTTACAATTTCGCAAAACTTATTCCAGTGTGCGCAAATATATTATGACAGAAAGTTGTAGGTTGTTACAAGTATTATTGTGTATAAGTTTGAAGTTCCTTCGACATCTAGTTCAAGAGATATCAAGAAATCGTTGGTGCGTTTATAGCCTTAACTCGCGCTGTATATAGTACACCAATTTATTTTCTAGAATATGATAAAAACTTGTTAATTATATTCAATTTGATTTTTATATATGTTTATCCTATACATAATAATTTCTGTAGCAAATTCATTGAAATAGCAAAAAAAAAAACTTTTTCAACAAATTATTTAAATTTTTATATATCAAAATTGATATTATGACATTCAAATACGTTCTGTCAAAGTCGTTATTGTATCACAAGTTCTTTAAAGAACTCTTTAATGCACTATTCTTTTTTTATTATTAAAGTGTGACTTCCGTAAACGAAGTTCATCAAATTATATAAAAATTACTTTGATACTGGAGTTTTCACTGTTAAATATTGACAAATTTGACGAACAGTGACGAATATTGACGAACTTTATCTGACACTCTCAGATTACAGTTATGGATTTTTATATTTAAAAATTCAGTTTCAAATCAACATTTTTTATGAAAACAAAACATTGACATTATTGAAAACTAATCCGAATTTGTGTCGAAGAAATCAAAAATGATTACCAAAATCGTTTCTCTCAATTTATTGATCAATGCAATGAAATTAAAGTTTAACAAAATTTCGAAACCGTTAGACCAGTTTATTTGAATTTAGAAATGTTCTATCCTTTTCCCACATTACGCATCGAGCATAAAAAAGTGCAGTGAGCATAAAATAGTGCGTGGAACAGAGCAACATATACTTCTATTAAAATTAAAGAATTTTTAAGATTTTGTGCTAATTTATTCAAAAATGCATAAAATTATATATAAAACATCGTCGATAAGAATTATTCCTTGTTGTATAAATAACTTTTATACAGTTCAAATGAAAACACAAAAATAATTACTACACCAATACATGTCTTTATCAACGCAAATTCAAAGAAGTTTTGAAATAAAAACCTTGTTCCTATTGGTCCAGAAAAGCAATTTAAATAATTTTGCAACACCTGGTGGTCACAGACATAAGTTTTTTTAAGACCATGTTACCTTTTTTGCAATCGACCTTTAAAATCCATTGTCTGAACACCGAGTCATCATTATTGAGATATTTGATATCTCTTGATCCAACATCCACCGTAATTGAGATAAGCAGAAAACCAGCAGTGTGGCGAGGATCTGGAGATTAAACGAATTTCAGAGTAACAACAAAAGTCGAGTGGTGCGTCATTCAATAGCAATCTGAATCCAAGTCCAGAAATTATTGATATGATATGATAATAGAAAAAATAATAAAATGGAATTTATATACGAGTATACATTATAGAGACATGTAGAAGAAGCTTTGTTTTCACAATCCGCGGTATGATCGCATTTCCAAAATATAGCAAAAATCCATTTCCGGTCGATTTGATAGTATTTGCCGAGTTCTCTCCACTTTTTTTACCGATCCGGATTTCTTATGGGTACCAGTTAACTGATGCTTTATCCATGATTACGAAATGATGAATAAAACTAAGCTAGATATCGATTAAACAGCATCAAATCCCGCCCTTAAGTGATGTTATACCTCAAGTGTTTCAAGTTAAAGGATACAGATCGATGCAGCTTCTGCAATGAGGAAGACACTAACGAATATTTGATGTTCAGATGTCGGGGATTCAATGGAGAGAGAGTAGCTTTAATAGGGGTGGCCGAGCCTGAAAGTTTGGCCGACTTCATATTGTCCAACTCACATAATTAGAGTAAAGGACAACCTTGTTCGAGTCATAATAATGACCAAGATATAGGGATGGTTCAACGATTGTTTTCCAAATGATGAAATGAAAAGTTGATGGCGGTTAAACCCTATACCCAAGCACAGTAAGAAATCGGGTTTTTTGGTTTGTGAGAGCTCCACTTGTCCCCGCCGCGTTACGGTAAGCCTGGAAGAGAGCTTTTGACGATTTCTTACTTAACCCCAAACCATAAAAAAGTGATGTTATCGATGTGATTATTCTTTTTTTTTTATCTTTTACAATTTCCCGATACAGTCGCTTTCCAACAAAATAAAAACAAAATAACTGATAAGATTAGATTGAAATTTGGACAGTAACTATTTAAAAGAACGATTTTAACGATAAACATTTTTGGAAAAAGGAAGAATTGAATTGTAGAATTAGAATTGGTTGAAAATTATATACATTTCTTGTAAATACGATTGAAACTTTCGTAGATAAAATTGGAAGACCCAATAAATTTAATTATCTACTTAGCCTACACAAGTGCCTAAAGAATGAAGCAGACTTGATGCTTCACCAGGAAAAGGGTCACCATATAATAGTCAGGAGCAAAATTCAGAAAAGAAACAGTGTCTGCATATACTTATACCAGGTCCCAGCATATGCCCTGTAAAGTGTAGAGCGTATGCTCGACGAATGAATAACACTCCATCAAACGGTGTTCTGAGGGGTTATCATTTTGCCAATATCTAAATGTAGACTGCCAGAAATCGGAGAGTTTATGGGATGTAAATGGATAAAAATAACCATAACAGAAATTAACATTTAACGATAAGTTAAATCTAAGCAATTACAGTGAAACCCAGATGCTGCAGAAAAGCAGCAATCATTTTATTTTTGAAATTTTAATTTTTATTTATAATTTAATTGTAAATATATAATGGAGCTTGATATATTGTAAACATATCTGTCCAGGAGTTTTAGTTAATGTAAAGAGAAAAAAAATCAAAAAGAACAGGTTTAATTTATCTTTATTACCAACTAAATCTGGGACCTCCCTCACCTTGTGTTCAGAATCGACTGTGACCCTGATTGATGAAAAGAATGCGACTAAATATTATAATATCCATTATCCTTTTATTTCCATAAATATAACCCTCAAGATTTTCAATTCATTTGTTTTATCTATCTTATGAGCTGGCCAGTAGGACAAGATCATCCAACTAGATATTAGTAAACCATATATTCAATTATATGTTAAAGAGATTCAGCTACATTACTTAGCTATCAGTTTTGTATTTATAACATCATCTTCTAAACTCCGTTATTACGAAATTCAACACAAAATCAGCTTGAGTCCAAATTTTTAAACACTATACCTTTTGTGATGATTTTAAATTGAAACAAACTACATTTTAAACTAAACAAATATTTTCGTTTATAAGCAGTGAATTGTATAATTAAATATCTAAAGTGCTCTCGAAGCTTAAGAATATTATAAGGGATTAAACCACATCCTTCCGATAGACTGAAACTGGGACCTTTACATAACTTTAATAAATGCAAAACATATTGTAATCTATAGGTGTTAAGTTAGTCCGTTTAAAAATTTGAAATTAAATTTATATGATGAAAAATGGAAATTACATAAAATTACTTCCATTGAAAAAAATTTAGTTTGAATGTTTTTTTTTAAATATCTGTCTGAATAGCTGAATTTGCGAGGAAATACATTGAAATTTTTTTCGTACAAGCTGTTAAGTTAAAATGAATAATTCAAACAGTTTTCATAAATAATCGTTATCGTCATAAATTCTAATCACCTGTCATTGAACCGTTTTTACTATAAATCAAAAAAATTTCAAATTCCTGGCCTAACCTAATCGAAATTTATAGATAAAAAACTGTGAATATTTATCGCATAAAAATAATATTAAAATTCTATTAAAATTATAAAAGATAATAGTGCTAAACCGTATAGAGAGACAACGTAAAGAAATAATAATATTAAAATTATATTTGTACACGAAACCAATACTAATGCAAATAAATGGATTTAAATTAAAATTTTGGAAAAACTCAAATTTTAAGAAGGTTCTTATAAAATCTGATAACTGCCATTATTTTATTGATAACACTTCTTCCGGATGCTGTGCTTCTAACTGGCGCGATTGAAATTTACCCAGTCAAGGTGTAAAGTTTCATGTAGGTCATTCCAAAACTAATTAAAGAAAAAGTGTTCATTTTACTTTTAATGTTTCTTTATTATGTTTCATTACATTGGACCCTGAGCGTATGGAGGAGTACTATTAGTGCTCATCCAGAAAATACCTCGTGCAACAGAATCAGCAGGATCTCCCCCCATTCTTCGTTGAGGTCCACTGGAAACACAGTTTTCATTGGTAATATCGTCAAAGTTTCGGCACATTCTTCCCCAAAAGTGAACAGTAGTGTAAATTGATTCAGCATAATAGTTAACAGCTCTTCGGTGAGAACAGCTGCCAGTAAGATCGACTCCGCAGCCAGGTTGAGATCGTCCATAATTAGGATAGAAGCTAGCTTGTCCCACGGGATACATAATTCCCAAAGTTCCACCATTTGTGTGGATAGATTCAACATATTCAGCATCAGTCGAATGAACTCTTCCTTCTGTATTTTCTTCGCTAAACCCGGGTCCAGCGGGATCCAAGGCGGATACAACTCCTAGGCGAGGAGAACTCAAATTCTTTCCAGCAAAGCCTGCAACGTGAGCTCCCAAACTGAACCCAATGAATGTAATGTCCAGAGAACTGATTCCAGTTTCAGAAGACAAAAATCTAATGAACTCTGCAGAGAAAGCTCCAACTGGTCCAACTCGATTCCTGGCAGCAAAGTAGTTGGGTGTTTGGGCACCTCGACCCCAGTCAACCATTATCACGTTATAGTCTCCAACTTGGAAAAAGGCATCACTGATCTCAGTATTTCCGCGTCCATCTCCATTCCAGCCATGGGCATAAAATCTGTAATTAATTTATTTCTTAAATTGTGTCATTTATATAATAGTTTTACAAATTTAGTTAAATATTTTGTACACGTATAATATATATTTCCAAGAACAATATCGTCATTTATTGTTCTTCTGTAAAACTTGGTTGTTAAGTGTGTTTAAAAAATTTGTGGTAATTTTGATGCTATCAATTTTTAACCAATTTTTTTTAACAATGTCAAACAATAATATTTTCTTATTCGAGAAAAGACTTTTTACAGACGCTCTATAGTAACCACTAAACTACAAAAGTTAATGAATTTCAATTTGACCCAGATGGATGGAGAAAACCCCGCCACCCGGAGAGCAAATTAAAAGTAGACTAAAGCCCAAACATGGCTGTAACGTCTATAAAGTCGAAAAAATTTCATTGATCAGAAGTTGCATATGAAATTTTCGTTGCACATTTTTCAAACTTATAGTGCCAAGGAAGTCAACCATTCCTTGCAGTCGTTGTGAGTTCTTTTATTTCACACGGGTTTACTTCAAATCTTGTTATAGGACATAATCTGTCCCATTGTTTGAGCCTGGATCGGCTACCTTCCCCCACTTCGATATCATGTAGTTACATCGGCCATGTCCTGTTCTTAGTCCTTTGGAGTTGATGACACTGTTGCAATTGTTGAACCACATTGAGCAACAATATTCTGCCGTTGACAATACTTATGATAACGATGTCTTCATTAAACACTGTGTATCAGCACCCCAGGTCAGTTTTATATTCATATTATTTCTTGTACTCAGTAATAATTCATTGAGAGAGTAAAGATGGTATTGAATTATTTTCAATCTTTGTTTCCAAAGAAATTGAATATCAAAGATATTTTTCTTTTTCTTTTAGATAACATTAAAATATTAAAACCACCAGATTTTTGGATTTAAAAAAAACTATAAATGTTACTAAAACTTACCTTGTAGGATGTTCTGGATTGAAGCTGGAATTGGTTATAGAGTCAGAGTCATTGATGGTCAAAGTTTGAGGATTGGTTGGGTTATTCCTAGTATAAAGCAGAAAGAAGACATCAGACGAAGGGTTGAATAAATCTTCTCCATCATCGTCGGGATCAGCATTCAAATCCACTATGAACGTATTTCCATTATCATCAACCATATACTGGAAGTTGTGCTCGGACTCATAAGGTAAGGTATAGACAGCCAAAACAAAGCCCAAAATTAGACCCAAGATCAGGCCCAAAATTAGGCTATAGATTGAGATAATTATCTTCATATTGAATGATTTAGATTCGTTATGTTTTTATTTTTATCTTATTTTCAGGAAGAATTCATCACCTGAAATAACAAAATAGTGATCAAAATCAATATTTGAAATAAAGAAAACATCATCTAAGAAAAAAATCAAAGATTATTATCTTAAATAATGTAAAATAATTATTTTAGAAACAACTGTGATATAACCCCATTCTACTTAGTGGATGTTAAAATCGTACGATTTATAATCTAAGGTCATACGAGTAAAAGATAAAAACCTCGTCATTTTATTGCTTTTATTGTTTCATAGTTTATTACATGGCACCCTGGGCGAACGGAGCGGCGCTGTTAGTACTCATCCAGAAAATGCCTCGGGCAGCAGTGTCGGCTGGATCTCCACCCATCAGGTGCTGATTTCCACTTGAAACACATTCTCCGTTGGTGATGTCAGCAAAGTTGCGACACATTCGTCCCCAGAAGTGGGTGCTGGTGTGGATTGATTCAGCATAGAAAGCTGGAGCCCTGGCGTGAGCACAACTTCCACCAAGATCGATTCCACAGCCGGGTTGAGAGCGTCCAAAGTTGGGGTAGAAACTGGCGTGACCAACTGGATGCATGATTCCCAAGGTTCCTCCGTTGGTATGGATAGATTCGACGTATTCAGCATCAGTGGAATGAACTCGTCCTTCAGTGTTTCCCTCGCTGAATCCAGGACCAGCTGGATCCAAAGCAGATACAACACCAATTCGAGGAGAGTTGGAATTCTTTCCGGCAAAACCAGCAACGTGAGCTCCTAAACTGAAGCCGATGAAAGTGATGTCCAAAGCGTTAACCCCAGAAGTAGAAGACAAGAATCGGATAAATTCAGCAGAGAAAGCTCCAACGGGACCAACTCGGTTCCTGGCAGCAATGTAGTTAGGGGTCTGAGCTCCTAGACCCCAGTCAACCATAATCACATTGGCATCTCCCACTTGGAAGAATGCATTGCTGATCAGAGTGTTTCCACGTCCATCTCCATTCCAACCGTGGGCAAAGAATCTACAAGAAAAAATTTCAGATTAAGAAATCACTTATGATTGAAATAGATTTTTATTTCATTTTAATTTTAAAAAATTCAGTAAAATAATAGAACTCCACTGATTTGAAATATCAATGCGTACCTAGCTTCAAGCCAGGAATGATGGGTATGTTTAATGAAGACGTTAAAAATTACTTTTGTTATTATTTAAACAAATAAAAGGCAGTTTACTAAGAATTTTACACAAAAGTTTGAGCATTCGCTTGATCCCTAATTCGAGCCATTTTAAAAATAGAAAATTAACTTTTACAAATAAAACGAATCTCAAAGTTTTGTTTAAAAAATTCAAAAAGATTATTTCCAAGTTTGTTCACAAAATAAATGTGTGATTTGTAAATTCAAATTATGTCCATCATCGGCGAATTCTTCTAATTCTACGAAAAAGTAAAAAGAATTATTTTGAAAACATTTGTATTTATTCTGACCAATAAAACAAGTTCGTTTTTCTGTTTTTTCGCAATTTCATGAAACCCATGAAAGTACACTGTGACTTAAGGTCAAAACCGCACTTGTTTTTCCGTGATATCTCTAGAACGGAAAGACACTGGACCTTCAAATTTACACACTGCAGCTCAATTTCAAAACTATGTATGGACGGTTTGTAGGGAATTTCTCAATCTTTATTTTAATATGGTTTAGCTAAGATACGTTAAGCCGTTTGTTAGTGACGGCGCGTAATAGCTTAAAAACCCGCTATGTCAGAAAATATTATCCGTGATTGTGACTTTATTAGCTGACCTATTGTACCCATATTATCATCCACAATACAAAATGAGTACAGGTATCGATAGCCATCATTACTTTATTTGAATTCGAAAATTTTTAATACTTTTTTCTCATATTTCAAAGTCAGGGCTTTTAGACTTTCAATGTGTGCTACTGACGGCCTGCCATGACTTTTCGAAATTCCGTCCATTTTCCGTTTTGTCTAACTACCCCCATCAATAGATTATTTAAATAATGCCCCACAACGGAGAAAAGGNGGGGGTGCGGTTATAACGCTGACCCATTCGGCATGTGCGGTTTTTCGATTTTTCGCAATTTCGCAAAATCTATTTTAGTATTTGCAAATTTGATATGACATGAAGTTGTAATATATAGTGTGTAAATTTGAAGTTCCAGCGTCTTTCCGTTCCAGAGATATCACGGAAAAACAAGTGCGGTTTTGACCTTAATTCACAGGGTATTTGCAGTTATTTTTTACATAAAATTGTGATTTGTTAAAGAGTATTTTTTTCCTTCCTTTTCATCCCAACAGGGGGACATAGGGCACTTTCAAAGCAAGCTTTGACTGTGTTTCGTTAATCATTGTTAATTGGAAT
>JXOV01002765.1:1558-16667 GCA_001014945.1 Clogmia albipunctata
AATAAAAAATCAAAATTTTCCATAAAGTGAAACATTATGAAANAACTCAAATGAATATCGAAAAGCGTGTTTTGATACGGGAGTGCAAAAAATCATTTTTATACTAGATTTAATAATTGTTCATGTTTCCTTTTCAATTCCAGTAATGGGAGTCTCAAACACCTAAACTAACCGGTTTAGAAATCTCATTACTACTTTATTTCCGTATATTATTAGTCAATTAATAGCACCTAGGTCTGTTTAGGTTATTGGTTTGTGAGCGAAGAACCCGCTAGNTGGTCTGTTTAGGTTATTGGTTTGTGAGTGAAGAACCCGCTAGGGGATTATATCAGTTATTCACATATAAATAAGATCATTATAACGATGCAAGATAAATGGTGCATTTAATTGTTCAATTCNTCAGTTGTTCACATATAAATAAGATCATTTTAACGATACAAGATAAATGGTGCATTTAATTGTTCAATTCTTTTGTAATTTGTAAGTAAATCAGATTTAACAGGGGCTAATTTTTCAACTAATTTGTCAACATTTTAAATCTAGTTATCTCTGAAACATAATTGGAACAAGAGTAAGCTAAATAAAGTAATAATAAAATAACATTTAAATATTATGAACAAAAGGGTTTATTATAAGCCAGCAACACTTTCACAAGCGCTTTATTCGCTGCGCATCATCTTCTCCTTTTGCCTTTGCATCTTCTTTTTGGAGAGCTTCTTGGCCGAAGGCTCCTCCTCAGTGGCCTTGGCGACCACCTCCTCCTTCTCGGTCAGAATCACCTCGATGTGGCACGGGGACGACATGTAGGGGTTAATTCTACCGTGGGCACGGTACGTACGACGTCTGAGGCAGGGGGCGCGGTTCACCTGGATGTGCTCCACAACCAGCCGATCAACGTCCAGGCCTTTGTAGTCAGCGTTGGACTCGGCGTTCTTCAGCAACTGGAGCAGGAACTCGGCCGACTTCTTGGGCCACCTGCCCTGTGTCGTCTTCCACTGCTTGGCCTGGGCGCATCGACCAACTCCACCGTTGAATCGCTTGAACGGAACGCACTCCTTCTGCTCGGAAACATTCTTCAGGAAGCGCTGAGCACGTCGCAGGGGCATGTGCTTGATAGCATTAGCCGCTTCATGTGTATTCTGCAACACCACAAGAAATCAAACTATTATTATCCAGGAAAGAAACATAAAAAATCAAACTTACCTTGAAGTGGACCCTCAGGTCTGATCCTCGAGATTTACACGACTTGTTGACATTGTCCACTTCACGGGCGTATCGTCCCATCTTAGCAAACTGTAAAAGAACACAAATTCACAATTAAAACAACTCTCGTATGGCCGGAAAACTAAAAATACAATTTCTTGTACTTGGTAATCAACATCCACCAAAATCATTCCATCACGCCCTGCATAATACCCCACCTAATCGTTATAAGCATTAATTACAACGATTACATATAGGATTGCAAAGATGAATCAAAAAACAATTTTCTTAAAAATTTCATTACCTTCAGCGATTTTTGCTCAGTCAGAAAGAGAGAAAGGAGCGAGCGAGAGAGATCACTAGAGCCAATTTTGACGTTATTTCAAAAGTAACCGTTATAACTGATTGTACGTTATTTTCTATAAAAATATACTCTCATTACATTACATTCACTACAATTCTTACTAAATTAAAAACAGAAATTAAGTATAGAAACAGAAGAAACGTCTCGTCAAAGTAAATTAAATTATTTGAGGTGTTTATTGCTTCATACTTTGAAATAATTTATTATTGTCATCNGGTCTCGTCAAAGTAAATTAAATTATTTAAAGTGTTTATTGTTTCATACTTTGAAATAATTTATTATTGTCATCAATAACAATGATTTCAAATTACATTTTATAAGAATTATTAAAAAAAAAGTTTTTAAGATTAGTATTAAATACAATATCTATTAGAAATATATTTATTTAATTAAGAAAACAAATTAATAACATAAATAATTTTTATTACTTTTCTTCGTATAAAATCACACATTCAATGTCAACTTCCATAACATTAATTATTCCAATACCACCGGAGCGCTTTTAATTAAGGTTGCCAACACCAAGATTTCCTGTGACAAATCAATCAGCTGGGACGGAGTAGCGATGAGAGTTGGTGCGAAAACCGTTGCTAAATTATAATTGGTCATTTTGTTTACTTCATGTTGTAAAGATACCCTGTAAATAAAATTTTAAAAAAACTGTAATAATTTTTGTTAAAAAAGCCGATTTTAAATATTTACCTGTATAAATGCTCAATAACGAATTTAAGACAGGAATAATGAGCACTTGGTAATTGTTTTAAAGCTTCTTTAAGCTCTCTATTCTGTTCTGGAACTGATTCACAACCTTAANAAAAAAAAACAGTAATAATTTTAAAAAGCCGATTTCAAATATTTACCTGTATAAATGCTCAATAACGAATTTAAGACAGGAATAATGAGCACTTGGTAATTGTTTTAAAGCTTCTTTAAGCTCTCTATTCTGTTCTGGAACTGATTCACAACCTTAAAATAGATTTCAATATAATTAAAATATTACAACNTAAAAAAACTGTAATAATTTTTGTTAAAAAAGCCGATTTTAAATATTTACCTGTATAAATGCTCAATAACGAATTTAAGACAGGAATAATGAGCACTTGGTAATTGTTTTAAAGCTTCTTTAAGCTCTCTATTCTGTTCTGGAACTGATTCACAACCTTAAAATAGATTTCAATATAATTAAAATATTACAACAATTATTTTACCACTTACGAGATATAGCCATAAAGAACGGATATGATTCAAACGTGATGAGAGGGATGGGAAGTAGCCTCAAGTACAGTTTTAAAGTACCAGCTATCACATTGATGTTACTGTAAGCTGATGCTGTCATATCTGTTCTCTCGCCATCTTTGTCCAGAGCTAATTTCAATGCGTCTATTTCGTCCGCAAACCCGGAAATCCTGTAAATTCCTTCCTGTAACATTCCACGAGCCTCCACCTCTTCCACACACTTTCGTACCACAAATGGAATCTGATTGCCCAAATTCGTCAAATCGATTCCAAAAATTCCTCGAACGCTTTTCAGAGCGGGAATACAGCTGGCAGGAACCAACTGTTGACATTTATGGTGAGCCTGGAATCCACAATCTGAAAGTACATTATTTAAACTATATTTATGCAATTCAGTACTCTCATGCCCAAAAATAATTATGACGATACAGGTATTCCTCAATAAAATAAAACAAAAACATAAAGTTTTTACCTTCGCATTTAACCCCTTGAGAAAGAAAACCCCAAAGGAAATGCCCACACTGTTCACACCAGTGTAATCCTTTAAAGGTATGAACCTTGAACATGTGTCTTTTCTCTGCAGTCGGAATGGGGAGTAGTTCATCCCCAGCACCAGCCTCTTCTTTGCTCTGGACTTGCTCACTTTGGTTTGTTGCTCCAAAAATCTGCTTATTTTGCAAACATTTTAGTTTAAAGTCATTGGAGAGTGCCTTAAGTTTACGTCGATTTAGGGTAATATATGGGCTAAGATGGTGGTTTTGGTTGTTCTGGTTCATCAACTCTCGAATTATGGGCGCTGCATGCTTTTCCATATAAAAATTCACCAGTCCATCGGCAACCAGGTCTTTGATTGTCGGATAGAACCGTTTGGTGTTGTTCATCTGATAATGACCGATATCGGACTGGTGGCATATTTTATAATGCCTTGTTCTTTGGTCAAATCTCAGAGATAAAGTGAAATAGTCAATCGCACTGGGACTTTTTCGGATCAAATAGCTTCCATCCGGTTGATCATTTAGTAGTCGTTCCGATTCCTTGTGGCCAAGACTTCCATGGTATTCAGATCCATAAAAACAAGGAGAGTCAGGAATTTCTTCAGCCCTGGCAATCAGCTTAGGTATGGGAGCGCTTATCTGAAGCTTATAAACTGAAATAAAATCTAATTTAAACAAAACTATATATAACAAAACAAAGGTAAACGAACGTTCAGGCTTCCACACGTTTCTCATCTGCTCAAATTCCATTTCGTGGTATTTGAAACAAATTTACCACGGATTATTTACATTATCTAAAAATTTTGATTTGGACAACAAAAGTTTAATAAAGGAACAAGTTACTCTGTTGTTGTTACAAATATTTAAATTGATAAACTACAGTTCAATGTAAATTAATATAATTTTACAAAGTACTGAAAAGCAATCATATCTTTTTATATATAATTCATATTGAAAAACAATTTATAAGGAAATATATAGAATCAATTTAAATTTCCCGCTGTTTAAGAAAATTAAATCCGTGTATTATCTAAACATAATATATTCTTTCTTTAAAAAAAATATAGCTTGCTCTTTTCCTTGTCTCTTCTATTTCTTTTCAAGTTAAGTTCCGAAGAGGAAACATTGAAATTTAGCTGTTCACGATTTCGTGTCAATTTTCGACTTAAAAGTTAGTGTAAATGCGTAAATTATATTACCAAACTGTGCCTTAATTCGTCAGCTATCATGTGATATTAAATACTTAATATTTGTGATTATGATGGCTGAAATAATTGTTGAATTTATTTGTGTGGGCTCAAAAATGGCAGCGCCGGATTAAATTGTTGTTTCCGTTGTAGAATGCGTTACGTGGCTGCTTATTTGTTGGCTGTTTTGGGAGGAAAGGAGTCTCCCGCGGCCGGAGACATTGAGAAGATCCTCAGCTCGGTGGGAATCGAGGCTGATGGAGAACGCCTGAAGACCGTCGTCAAGGAATTGCAGGGCAAGAACATCGAGGAATTGATCAAGTCCGGCCGCGAGAAACTCTCCTCCATGCCAGTTGGTGGAGGTGCCGCAGCTCCTGCTGCCGCTGCCCCAACCTCAGCTGCTGCTCCCGCCAAGGAGGAGAAGAAAGGTAAACACAATGCCCCATACAAACATAACCTCACTTTGAATGCTTTTTAAATGATGAATCTCTTTTCACCATCTTTCGAATGAAATTCTGTGATTCGAATTTTTTTAACTGATCCAATACAAGAGCATTTTAATTTTAAAACATGTGCCTACCAAAGTTTCTATCAATAAAATGTATTTTATTTTTACAGAGGAAAAGAAAGAAGAGGAAGAGGAGGATGATGACGACATGGGATTCGGACTCTTCGAATAAAATTCCTTCCAAAGTGACGATTGTACAAATATTTCAATTTTGCTGAAATAAATGTCTTTGGAAAAATAACATTTATATCAATATTTTTTATCCTTCAAAATAAGTATTCCTTTCCAGATTTTCTATGTATTTCTAGTTAAAGGAAAAGTCGGCAAGAATTTTGTTCTGTGTCTTAACAGTACTTTGACTGGCATCGGTCCAATCATAGAAAAAAAGGTAAATAATAATGTTTCATATAAACATACTCTACTCTTGCAAATGATGAATCTCTTTTCNACTAGTTAAAGGAACAATCGGGAAGATTTCTCTACTGTGTCTTAACTGGCATCGGTCCAATCATAGAAAAAAGGTAAATAATAATGCTTCATATAAACTACTCTTGCAAATGATGAATCTCTTTTCACCNTCTAGTTAAAGGAAAAGTCGGCAAGAATTTTGTTCTGTGTCTTAACAGTACTTTGACTGGCATCGGTCCAATCATAGAAAAAAAGGTAAATAATAATGTTTCATATAAACATACTCTACTCTTGCAAATGATGAATCTCTTTTCACCATCTTTCGAATGAAATTTTGTGATTCGATTTTTTAATCTGATCAATACAAAAAAATCAGCTTCTTTTGTAACGTTTCTATCCAATTTCTAACAATTATATTGTCTTTTACAGATAAGAGCATGGAGCACCACTCAGTCCGTGGGAGTGCAATTTCGAACACACCCTTCTTAAAAAGAACAAAGAGAAGGGTTTTAATTTTCTCTGCTTTTTCTTTCAAGCAACCACCCACAACTCGTTACTGAAAATAAAATGACCACAATTAGCGCAAAGTTTGTTTCAGAGTGGAGAGAAATGAAATTCCCAAAAAATTAAAAGAATCAATAATTTCAAATTTTATTTATTAAATCAGAATTTAACTTAATTAACAACACGTTACTGAGGTTTTTGGGAAATAATTGATGTCTTGTCGACTACAATTTCATTTAGACAACAGTAANAAAAAAATTAATAGAATTAATAATTTCAAATTTTATTTATTAAATCAGAANCAAAAAATTAAAAGAATCAATAATTTCAAATTTTATTTATTAAATCAGAATTTAACTTAATTAACAACACGTTACTGAGGTTTTTGGGAAATAATTGATGTCTTGTCGACTACAATTTCATTTAGACAACAGTAATCATTTACGTAAAACATCGTAAATGTTTAAAACAAAGCGACATAGGATTAGGAGGATTGCCTCCCAAAAACCTTAATCAAAGTTATTAAAAGTAATTAGTAAATTGGGACTCTGAAATAAAATCGACCTTTTCTGCTAAATGGTGAGCAGAAGACGAGCGCCGATGTATTACCCACAACCCCTGTGGGTGTTTCTCTTTTACGAAAGGTCGCAGAGCACACTAAATTATATAAAGGCCCTTAAGACGTAAAATAGTCAAATCAGTGGACCTTTTTTCGGTGCAAAGAGTAGTTCTCTTAACCCTGGATAAGAATCATGGTTACATAGGATTCGACCACTTCGAATAAAATTCCTCCAAATTGACAACTGTACCAATTATCAATTTCANATCATGATTACATAGGATTCGACCACTTCCTACAAATTGACAACTGTACCAATTATCAATTTCAGTTAAATAAATTTCAATTTGTCTCTTGAAAATTCATCTTTTATTTTTTATATTAGAAAATCCTTAGAATTATTATTTTATAGTTGAATATTAAATTGAAATCTTTAATACTTAGTCAGATTTTCAAAAATAAACCTATAATTTATTAAATGGTATATTTATACAGTAAATCTCGAATGAAATTANCATTATTTTATAGTTGAATATTAAATTAAAATCTTTAATACTATTCAGATTTTCAAAAATAAACCTATATTTTATTAAATAATATATATTTATACAGTAAATCTCGAATGAAATTATAGGGGATACATTAAAAAAAATACCATTCCAACTTTTTCCATAATAAAAACAGGGATTTCAGTGTTTTTTAAAAAAATTGCGATTGTGAAGAAATACTTATTATAAAAGTTGAGAAATATTTAATAAAGATCGGGGGATTCTGGGTGAAAAGCGATTATCTTGAGTTGTAAAAAAGTTATATATAAGACGAAAAATTATGTAAATTTTATAAGTAGATTTAATAATCCCTAATATCCAATTTGATTTTATATGAACATTCCGATAAGATCCGCAAATATGGGTCGTTAATAAAGCAATGGTTTTTGAAAAATATAATTTTTATAAAGGAATATTTAGTTCTTATGATTCTTTTAACTTTACTATGTATGTTAAATTTCTCCGCGAATAAAAAAAAATGGATATCAATTTTATTATCTCGTAAAATATTTGATATTATCAAAGAAACAATTTATACGATAAACCTTTCCCTGAAGATATTGATCAAAATTTAATTAGTTAAGTTTATTGGTGTGAGACCACTGTGCGTGCTTGAACCAGGTGATGGTAATTAAAACATAATTTTACTGAGTATTTCATCTTAATTTGAACAAATACAAAATAAATCACAAATAACACAGTTTTTCTGTATAGCTGCAATTATTAACTAATTAAAAAACTGTTTTATTTGTCTATCATTTACTATCATCTTTTATAAAAAGAAAAAGCGAACTATTTAAAAAAAATACCTGATATTATAGGGTTTCCACCTAATTATAAATTATATTTTAAAAATTGGTATAAATAGACGCTTGTGCTTATATGATCCAAAATCACCACAAAGAATATAACTTAACACTGTAAGTTCAGAAAAGTATCTATTTTAGACCAATAAGACCATGATAGGTAGCCTATTAATTTTCTTGTCGGTGTATATTTATTGCAAAATATGAAGATACGGCATTAATGAAAACAATAAACCACATTAAAATTGTAAAAAAAATACTTTTTAATATTCAACATTTTGTCGTAAAATTTTCCCAAACATTCCTAAGCATTTGAAAGGGTCTTGTNCTATTTTAGACCAATAAGACCATGATAGGTAGCCTATTAATTTTCTTGTCGGTGTATATTTATTGCAAAATATGAAGATACGGCATTAATGAAAACAATAAACCACATTAAAATTTAAAAAAAATTCATTTTAATATTCAACATTTTCACGTAAAATTTTCCCAAGCATTTGAAAGGGTCTTGTGATAACAATTCACAACCGATATCAGAAACATGTTTTTTCCTTTACACCATTGGAAAGGCAAGTATAAGGTAAGGCATTGTAATTTATGAAATTATCAAAGATATATGAACCTTCCTATAGCATCAAATGTTTGAATGGATCGTAAAAATGTTTTTGTAAAGGATATAGTCCTGCAAGTACATTGATGGCGATCATTTAACATAATTGCGTTTTGATTAATGGCATACCTTCCTCTCTACGAAGAAATCTCCATTGGTTAATTTAAATTTTTATTTAAAATTTTTAATATCAAAATGTAACCTCATATGGGAAACCCCTATATAAATTATTGTCGATTTATACTAATATACTCGTTACATAAATTTAAAAAGCAAATTGTTATTACCATTAATAAATGTTGTAAATTATGCGTTGAGAAGAAGAGAAATAAAAATAAGATAACGAAAAAGAAATTTTTTTCTTTTCTAAATCACCACCGAGCAAAATCTATATGCTAAAGAAAATATGTGTACATAACTCTTGAATTAAATCAGATGTTTCTGCCTGATGGAATTTCTGTTTAGAGATTTCGAAATCTCAGAGCGTTACTCATGATAATTGTTATCACCCCAAAGTTAATCATTCAGTCAGTTTCACTGCACAAAATTATGAAGTACTTCACCCTCTCCCCACGCGCGCTTTAAATTTCTAAAATTCTCCGCCTCCGACAGCTATAAAAGGCTGTTGCAGATAATACCGTTGTTTCAATGAGTTCAGTGAAGATGATGATCGTTCGGGTAGCATTTATCTGGCTAGTAATATACAGGATAACAGTGGTTTGGACCAGTGCATTTAGTCAATTACGAATCTATGTATCAATTTCAGATTGTGCAGTTTGTGTTCGTTGACGCTTTATGGATATCGTCAAGGGGAAGGAACAGCAATAGTGATGTAAAAGATCAACGGCATTATGTGATTCTAGCCAGAAAAAATGTGACGTGCATTCCCCGAAATAGTCCAGTTAAAATTCTCTTGAATAATACTGGTAAGATTAATTAAAGTACATCAATAAACGCATCAGACATTTTTAAATATAAAAAATCAAATGATGTGAAAAACTATAATGTGTTTATTGAAACATTTAAAGGGATTACTTTTTAAAAAATGTTTTAAAAAATATCCCATTCTAGGTAATGCTATTTTGTTGCCCGAATGTAACTCTACAGCCCATGGAATTAAAGTGGTGTCCGCTAAACAAATCCAAGAAAAGCAGGATCTCTATGAAAATCCAGAATTTGAATTGAGTCGTGACTTTGAAGGACAGCCTAAGGCGGGCCAATACATCTACGAATATGACACTATGCACACACCTGAATATTCCAACCACCAACAATATAGACCTGCAGCTCAGCCCCCTAGGCAGGAAAAATATGAGCAACTTCCCGAGCCCTTGTATTTTAAATATCAAAACGATGAGCAAAGGCCACAGTTAAACGAACCCCAACCACAAAAAGTGTTCTTAGAGCATCACCGGTATAATGAGGCTCCTCAGGCCCAAAAATTAGTAGAGCCTCCACGACCTCAACCACAACGAGTAGTAGAACAGGTTCAATACCAACATCGGCCCCAATTTGAATCAGGAGACTCTTTCGACGATCAACAGTACTTGAAATTGCGAGCACATCCTCGTCCAGTCCCTCAAACTCACTTGTATCCCAAACCTACTCAACAAGCCCCCCAAACCCCAGACAATCAATATTTTATCAGCAACCGTCTTCCCAATCATAAGTTTCGGTTAACTAATCAACCCCATTATCATGAAGTTCACCCAACGACAGAAGTTCAATCTGAACCAGAAAGTGATTTTGATACAAAACCAGAACACGTCCATTACCATTACTCACTACCTGGGGAACATAAACAAGTTGAAGAGCCTTATTATGAACCGCCAAAAAATTTAAACTTTTCACGAATTGTTCAACAAGCCTCACCTACTCCCTTTGCTCCCAGATTTAGGATTAAAAAGCCTATTCAGATACATAAGAATGTTGAGGAACGACCACAAG
Organism: Clogmia albipunctata; assembly: GCA_001014945.1. Taxonomy (NCBI): domain Eukaryota; kingdom Metazoa; phylum Arthropoda; class Insecta; order Diptera; family Psychodidae; genus Clogmia; species Clogmia albipunctata. The sequence continues at coordinate 11,933 of JXOV01002765.1, forward strand.
AATACAATCAGCCACAAGTCAGCACCATCGAAAAGCTAAATTATAATAAGCAGTACACTTCAATGAAGAATGTACCAAAAAAAGTAGTGGATTCGTATGGAAATCCTATTCGAAACTATCAACAACCACAGTTTGTTGAATCTTTTAGACAATACGATAACGAATCTGAAGATCCCTCTCCTAAGGCAGTGAAAATAGAAATTCCTAGAGATGAAATTTATAAGCACATAGAAACATCGGTCCATAAAATTATAAGAGAGCTTAAGGAAAAGAAAGAAAAGGAAAATTTCAATAAACCTCCATCAAATCCATCTTGGTCAAATCACCAAATTCCACAAGATCATCTTAAAAGCCTAGAAAAGGAACTCAAGCAGGGTAAAGTGGAACAGCATCGCATTAGGGGTCCATCATTTGTTGCAACGACAATGCAACCGCCAGAATACAACGATACACCTGTTCAGGAATACGCAACACCGGAGCCCTATTATTCTAATCCAATTGCCTCTAGCCAGGGTCAAACTGGAAGATCCGAAAGACAACCGGCTCGAAATCTCCACCAAAATCCACCACTTAATAATGGCAACAGTAATTTCCAGCAATTTAACAGATTCTCCGCTCAATCCACTGCTTCAGTACCCACAAGTGAATTTGAAAGTGAAAAAATATCTGAACAGCAAATTCCACAACGCCAGCATCACCCCACTCCAAAACCACTGGTTCAAAGCGTTGACTTGACGATGAAAAACAGGCCGAGTATCGACTTGAACGCCTTAGATGTTGGACAAACATGGAATCATGATTCGCATTTCGATCATAATAAGGCTCTAAAGAACGTCCAAAACTTTGATCATACTAATGCATTCCAAAATAATAAGTATGAAATTCCAGAAAGTCAGAAAAATGACAATAACTTACCCAATTATGGGTTATCTGGTCCCAATGAATTTCAACGCGAACAACCATCTCAACAATACCGAAACCCTTCTCCAGATACAAAGTATTCCTTTAGAGATAACTCCGAATTTGATTCTCATAAACAAAATGTAATCCCAACTCAAAGTCAAGAAATTGCTGGAGAGTACAAGTTTAAGAATGAATCTAAGAATTATAGCCAACCACCTCCTCCCCTTTCTCAAGCTCCGGTTAGAATAGTGAGTAACGGAATGCCAATAATCAAAGAAGTCAGTGAAGGGCCAAATATTTTCAAGGTAATGGTTGAACCTGGAAAAATGCCTAAGGAATTATTAAATCCGACTCCCAGTACTTATAATTATGCTCTACAACCTGAATATTATCCCCAAAGCATCCAATACCATCCCAATGCTCAGCATGTTATTGCCATGCAAACTGAACAACCCAAATTTGAAGATGACGCCTTTAGAGCTCATCGATTCCGTAACCTCAACAGTCATCAATACAATTTCATGACAGAGGCCAGCAGCTCCGATAGCATACAATATCTACCACCTCCTCCCCTTTCCTCGTCCAGAAACCCACTTCCCTATGACTCCTATAGTCCGATTTACAATGACAACGATCATGATTCATTCTACAGTCCTGGAAAAGTAATGTTGACTAGTCCAGAAAGTGAGTCTTTTTACTTGAGGAATAAACGGCATCGAGAGGAAAGGAAAAAAGTAATGAAATCCGTACCAAGGAAGGCGAAGAAATACAAAACCATTAAACCCATTCCTAGCACGGATTTAAAGCCACCTCCAAAATTTAATAAATTCAGCAGAAAATCCATATCCTAAATTGTCATATGAAGTTGATGTATTTTATGTATAATTTATTTTAGATGTAGTGTATTTATTTGTATAATAAATTATTGAAAATATTAATCTTTATTTTATCCAATAAAAAAATAAGAAGACAAAATCATTTCTAAGTAGAAATTCAATTAAATAAAATGCAAATTAATTTAAAAAATACATCTTAGAAAATGATTATTTTACTCAATAGCCTTATATTTGTTTCGTATGATAATTTTGCTGAAATTTTACATTAGATTCATAGTACTTAGGATTCTGAACCAGTCGACCAATGTCAAAACGATGTATGGATGATGTTTAGGGAATTTATCGATCCCTAAAATTGTATTCTGTGGGTTTAAATACGTCGAGCGGTTTGTTAGCTACAGCCTAAAAATAATAAATGCGAGTAACGGTTATTTTTGAAAAATACAAATTAGTTTGTTGGTTCGCCGCCGTGTAAACACGCCACTAAAAAAGAAAATTTGTTATTTTCCTCATCTTTTAGGCCGGCTTTGAAAATAAGCGTCTACAGCATAGTGTTATTATCGAAATGTTACTGCTAACAAACTGCTCTAATTGATAGTTATCTGGAAATATCATGGAATCGTCAACAACAAACTAAAAACAATCCTTAACAAATTCCTGAAAATGTGCGACCAAACGAAGGCATACGAGGATGGGGCAATAGTCTGGGTCAAGTTGAGCAACTGCTGGTGGCCTGGTGAAGTGTATGAAGAGACGAGACTGCCCCAGGATCTCATAGACTCACTGAAAAAGAAACCTTTTTCTGTGGTTAAGTTTTTCCAGGAGGATTCTTACGAATATGTTAAAAATATCAACAATATATACCGATATCAGTGCGGTCGGAAGGTGGAGTTTATCAAGAAGGGTCTTGATCTGCATCGGGCCAAGTACAAGTACATGGAAAAGTTCCCTGCCGATGTGCAAACGGCAGAGAGACGAACTAAAGGCGATCCGAATATAATCAACGATGAAGCCTTGTTGTCTGCGAAAAAGCCCACACCAAACAAGTGGGCGGAAATATTCAGCAGCCCCTCGGAGAAGAGTCCAGCCAGGAGAGGACACCGGCGGTCTTCCATTGGAACTCCATCTAAAACGAAAGTTTCAGAACCAGTTGCTGTCAAACCACAAACTATGCGTAGCAAAGACCATTCTGTGAAAATACTCTCCAACAATTCGCCAAGGCCTGTTGACACGTCCGCCGCCCAGGTGTACACCTGTCACCTGTGTAACTTTTCCAGCAACCGATTAAATGTCATTGTACTGCATTCAAAGAACCACGCCAACGAACCCCCACCTGTTCAATCCCCATCCAAAAAGCCAAAACTGGTAAAGGCTTCTTTGGTCTCAAGCCCCAAAGTTAAACCAGGTACCAGGCCAGCAGAAACATCAGTCACTAAAAAGAACGTCCTCTCAAATCCACCCAAACGGCGGCAGCCTGTGAAAAGACAGACAGCCAGCACAGTAAAAGAGGAGACAAACTCTGTATCGGATGAAGAAACAGAAGAGAAAACAACGGAAAAATTACATCTAAAGAACGAGCTGCTTAAGGATTGGTCAGAAGATGAAGACGATGTAGCTAAACTACCGGTAGAACCCGTAAAAATTGAGGAACCAATCATTGCGAGTCCCGTTAAACAAGCGTCTCCAACAATCCGTTGCAGAAATATTCCCAAGAAAGAGAGGAGAGCCTTTGAGGAAGTGCCAACGATACCTCCACCGCTCCCTTCGCCCCCAAAGACAATAACCCCACCACTAGAAACAGTGGAATTAAGGACAGAAGTAAGCATTGTACAGAAAAAGAAGAAAGCGATCGAGGACTTTCAAAAAGAGGAGAGCTGTCGTATAGAAACCATCCAAGTGGAGTCCAACAACAACGCTGTCTTATCGAAGGAAGTGAGTATCGAAAAAGACTTGGAGTTGTCTTCACAAATAGATAACCTACTCAACGATACGACAGAGTTGAGCAAATGTCTGGAGAGTTCGAGGAATATCGCAAAGAGTGTTGAGAAACAAGAGGTTGCACTACCTCCAAAAGAGCGAGGTAAGCGGTTCTTCAAGTCTAGACACCAGGTACAAGACATTGTTAAGGATAAGGTGCATTCTAAGACGTCAGAAATCTATGAAATGAACGACATAACTGAACGCCAATCTGAGATAACGGTTCCGCAAACAAATATTGCCCAAATACCTCGAAAAAGGAAATACGATGGCATTGCAAGTACCACGGATAAACCATTGGAAGCTGTAACAACAGAAGAGAATGACAACAAGAAAGCTAATTATCAGAATGGAAGCTCTGAGGAAAAGTCAGAAAAATCATCAATTTCAGCGACTAACAGCAATGACTTTGAAGACACGCAAATTGCAGACGAGGATACGTCCTCGTTATCAGCAAACATTCAATCAAAGACTATCCACATTGTAACAGAGATCCCTGCAAGTGGAGTTCCTTCGCCAGGTGGAACGTTAAAGCTACAATCTCAAAAGTTTAATCTACAAAAAGTTCAATCCGTCAATACGGACCTAAAAAATTCGTTTGTAGTACAATCACTTGACAGCGACAGTAAATTGGTGTGTGATAATCAAATCTCATCTAACTCTCTTAAGAGGATTACACTGCAGGTAAGATACCATAATAAATTGAAATATCAATTAAAATAAATTCTAATCTGCAATGGACCATTTATGACATTTTGTTCTTTAATAATCAAAATTTTAATACAATTCTTTACATATATCATTATGTTTCATTAGTCTTTCTCTAGAAATTGCTTCATAATTGAACATTGTTGGACTATATATTTTTCAAATATAAATCGTGTAAATACACTAAATCAGTACTTTGTACCAAAATTCAATTACTACAAGTTATAATTTTATATCTCCTAAATATCCTAATATCNCCATTATGTTTCATTAGTCTTTGTCTAGAAATTGCTTCATAATTGAACATTGTT
>JXOV01002767.1:6757-41641 GCA_001014945.1 Clogmia albipunctata
TCTAAAGACCCTTTTTCGAGATCTAGACCCGGAAGAGGATGGCAAATTGATGGCATTGGGTTAACAGTTCTTGAACATACGTTCCTAGACGAACACAGAGTTTTGTTTGCAAAAGTATCCCAACAATTACATCGAATTTAGAGGTATGCCATTTTGTCCATACGGTTTTAAAAAACCAATTTTCGCCGACTTGTGCTCAAAGCTGTTTATTTCTGTTTCTGCTCATTTTTTGAAACAATTGGATATTAATTTTAATAAATAGATAACCAAACATGATTACTGTATAATATGGTGTTGTTGTGTGCTACCCATAAAGAATTATGATCCAAAAATGAATCCATTCTCAAATGAATAAAAAATTAATAAAGGTACAGGATGTAATATAGAAATACCTTCAATTGGTTTATCAAATAAAAATCTCTCAATTAAACTCTTGTTATTACATAAAATCTTGGTGGTATAAAAAAGTAACACGTTAGATTTGTGAAAGTCATTCTTCCATAGAATCAATACAAGTATTTATTAGTTGAATTAAAATAAATTGTAGTAAATGCCACACCAGAGTTCTTTAATAAAATGGCATAGGATTTGATGATTCGGCACGATTTTTCATTTCACGACGGGTTGTGCAATATTCAAAGCGTATTGTGTCTCATCTTTTAAATAAGTATGACGTGAGACAATATTGCAAAGTTGCTAATTATTTTTGCAATCAAAACACTGAAAGTATTGACGGAAATTGGCACAATACAACTCTTTTATTTAGTGACAGAGAAGTGAATTTAGTAGAAGACTCTTATTTTTTTTAACAAATTCCAGAAATTGTTGACGGTTGCGGAAATTAGTAAAGTTTTTGGCATTTTCTTCATAAATAATGATATGTTCATATGAGGAAAACGCCAAATAGTTAATTGATTTAAGACATTATGAATGAAATTTTGAAATGTTTGTGTTTTCCAATTTCCGTTCAATGGATTTTTAATTGTCTCTTTTCCACCCATTTTCTTAATTTCGTATGGGATTGAAATTGACCAGCCCGCTATTGTTTGAGCTTTTTTTATATAATAGAAGTCTTTGGGAAATTACTGGTAAACGATATAGGAAATTTATGACAATTTAATGAACATTTTTCCTAACGAGGTTCGATTTTGTGGGAGCTAAATATTGTTTATGCCAATATGGTGGGTTGATACTTATGGAAATAAAAATAAATTATCTGTTTTGGCTTTTCTTACATTAATCAATATTTGTTATTACTCTAGGCACAATGATCGAACTATTGTTAAAAGCGGATTTTGAAGACCGCAGAAGGAGTTTATTGTCTCAAATGCTTCAAGAGTTCAATCAATTGATTGTTTTTGTGTGAATTGAACATGCCCGATACAGATAGATGTTGATTTATTTAGAATAGAAAAAGTCTCATTAAATACAATTTAACTAGCCTACATTAGCGCGATCTAAAAATAAAATAAAAAGTCGACACATTCCCCGCCAACTGTCGTCGTTGAAGCGTTGTGAGGTGTCGAATACTGTCAGCAAGTAGATACCGTAACTACTGTCATTGGAAATGCGTTCGTCGCAATATGTGTTATAAAACCATAATTTGAAGAAAAATGTAATTGTAATATTCATTGTGGAAAAGAATATTTGCGGCTTACAATGAGCTAATCATTCATTTCAATTAACAACGATTAATAAAAAGGGCTCTATGTTGACCTTGGAATTAAAAGGAGACTGCAATATCATTTTGAAGAGCAAATTCAGAAGAAAAAAAATCTTTAAGGAATTACTTTATAAAAAATTCTCATCACGTCCTTAATTTAAAAAATCGCATCTTAAGTTTGATCTTTGATCATAGATCTTAAAATAAAAGTATTTTCGTTTTACTATTTTCTTCCAGTTTAAGATCCGATAACCTCGTCTGGTCTTTATTTACCTGTCATGGGCTTATGGTAATCCAAATTTCCCGCCACAGTACCAGGACCTGAGAAGCAACTCCCGATACTCCAAATTGCTTTTCCATCTATTTTCTTTCTGATCCATCCTTCATCCCTTTCATCATGTAATTAATATGGTAAATAACTTTGTAAATAATATTATTATTAAGTACACTTTCTGTACATATTCGTCGAGAACATAACATATTTTTCTGGGAGCCAAAAGTTCCCTGGCCCTTCTGGTGAGAAATAAAGTTCAAGCAGAATTCAGGGACTCAACTCAGGTACGGGTACTACTTCATTCATTTAATTGTCTGGTTGTCCTAAGTTTTGTGGCGTCAGGCTATAATTCCCACAAACAAAAAAAATACACTCAACCAAGCTAACATGTGGAATGTTTTCGTAACACATATTAGAGAAAATTCCAAGTATTTCATTTCCAGAATTATTGGTGTCATGTTCCGTTTTTGTCACGGAACATTATAACCCTTCATCTGAGTACTTGCAAATGGTTAAAGACATTTTAAAATATAGTAAAAAAACAAACAAAATCGTGAAGTGTAATTGTGTGTTGACAAGATTTCAGAACTTTAACCAAAAACCGGATTCTGACATAAGTATTTGCTGGAAATAGATGCAATGTACAATTTAAAGGACCGTGATAATATTCTAGTTTTGGGTAAGTTTAATTTAAAATATTAACATTGAATTTATAAGCGTGTTTTAAATAAAAACTGATTATATTTAAACAATTTGCCTACACTTAAAGAGTATTGATTCTTTAAGTCTTAATATTTGACCTTATCCAAAACCAACTGTATTCTATTAACATTAATTAAAATTTTACTGGTGAATCAAACTTGATTTAATACTTATCGACAGATCCGTACCATGTATGCTTGCTCTATCAAAATCAATAGAAGAGTGCACTAGTGTAACTGCTTTTTTGCTCCCGCTTCTTTTCTGTGCATTTCAATTACGCTCTTCACTACAAGACTTATGTAACACGATTTCATGGATTAATAACCCATAAAATGCGTGTAAAAAAGTGAAGAGCTTTGAGAACAAAAACCATTCACTAAAATAAATATAGACATTATAGTCTAATAACTTTCGGAACAAAAAAATTCAATTGGGAGATAAAAATTCGCATTGCGGAATTAGTTTATTACTTTGTTGGTTTTATTTCAACCTATTATTAATCGGTCTGATTGCTCCCTTTTGCGTGATAATCACCATGTAAAGAAAGAATTCGCCCAAGATTATTGTAAATCAATGGCTATTATTTCTGAATTATTCACGCAAGCAATCTATTAATCAAGTTTTTGCTGATTTGTGCTCAGCAACATCTAAAACGTTTTTTATTTAACTTTTTTTGTTTTAATACAAATGTTTAATTTGCAGATAATTTAAATTTTAGGATTGAATTAGAAATAACTTTTACTACGTTTTAAATTAGTTAATAATAAAGTTAATTTATTTTGTAATCCAGTATTGAAAAGATAGCTTTTTGATATAGATTTGGTTGACTTTTTTCGGAATTGCAGATTTTGTTTCTTTTACAAATTATTTGTTATGTTATGTTAAATTGAGCATTTGAGCCACACTTGGGGCTATATCACAAAACATACAAAGAGCTTCTCTATAATCGATCAATTGTCTTACGACGTCGATAACTGGTCTGTTTCCCTCATTCGTCTACTGATGGAAACATTCCGGATCTCGGTTTAGTAGGGTGTTATAAGAATCGCTCTGTTAGAAGGGGGTTTCTATTGGTTAGTTTAAGGATAGGTTTGGGATTTTAGGTTCATAAGTTCTTCGATTGGCGATTGTATGAATGTCTTATCTTGACAGGGTTTTAACCGTAATTATTCTTACAGTGACGCCTATACACTTCCTTTCATCAGCTGCGGTCGGACCAAATAGTGTTAGTCCCTACCAGAGGTCTGCACAGGGTACTGAAAGCGACAAGTAGTGTATTGACGCAAATTTTTTATAGTACTGACCAAAGCGGAAGAGTGGCAATTTGCTTGCGATTGAACTGCTTTTCTTGAACATAACGGACAACAACAAAACGGGATTGAACGACATAAACGTAGGATTTAATAAAAACAAGAAATAAATAATAATTTTTCTCAACTAAGTTATGGGACATTTGTAGGGTAGTAATTGACGACAAAAAACATTCTCGTCGTCGTCTTTTTTGCGAAGCAATACAAAGGCAAGTGAATGTTCTACGTTGTACTGTTTCTCTTAACTGGAGCAACACATTCTTTTACGATCACTCAGGCATCGACACATTGTTTACGGTACACCAAAACGGCAAGCGCTCATTGCAGATCTCTGGTCCTTACTACCTACACTTTTATTTTTTTTTATTACAAATGTTACAAATGTAGTAGTGAAAATTTTGGTATCATATCGGATCGAAACCGCACAAATTGTTTATCTAGGCAGTGTCATGCAATCGTGTTGACTTTAAATAATATATAATACCTATAAAAACAAGTTTTATAGGTATTTTTTACTGGGACAACCATGTGGGCCTTCGACAATCCAAAAACCTAACCCCTATATCCTAGAAGACACCTGCAAGTTTTACAGGGCAGACCTCAGAGGACTAGTCAGTTTCTTAACAGGACACTATCCTGTCAGATATCATGTGAATAAAATGGCCCTTTCAAATAAGACCGTCTGCAGGTTGTGCATGGAAGAGGACAAGACTACGGAACACATCTTATGTGAATGTGAGGACTTTGGTTAGACCTAGAAGAGGAGTTCTTTCTCGTGGGGTGCTGGAATCAAGTGAGATTAGAAATACTCCATTCCTGAAGATTGTGACTTTCATTAGGTAACACACATCTCCTGACATAAAACTAGCACATGGAGAAATACACAGTAGATCTTATAGGTCGTAGTGCAGGTGACATTGGGCAGAATCAATCTCTATATTATAATAATTTATAGGTATTTTTGCGAGAATGTTTTAAAAGTTATATCGTTATCGGAATGCGAAAAATAATCTGTTTTAACTCGCCTTGTGGCTCGTTTCCACACTTTTTGCTTTATTGAAATGTTACTGATTTTACTCCCTTTAGTTTAAACACATTTTTATGTTTATTGTTGTTATTTTTTTTTAATTTTCCGAAAATTATCAATTCAAATTTAATCTAAATAACGGATTTTATAAAAAAAAAATAACTTATCCAATAATACCAGAATTTTTAATATTGAAGAAACTTTTAAAAACTCTAATTCATATTTAATTGGTTGAATTAAAGCACACTTAACTGTGAGTATTATAATTAAGAAGAAACAAATATAATACTAATTAACCTTGTTGAAACTCATAAAAATGAAACACACGGTTTAACCTTTGACATATCGCGCAACAGAAACTGTCACGACCATATTTATTTCACTAACTTATCAACGGTATGTTTATCACAGATACTTCAGTTGCCTCATTTAGCAACTTTACAATAAAGTTGTTGTTGTTTTTGTTGTTGTTCTTGTCTTTTACTATCATAGTATTTTATAATCATAATTATCATCGTAACAAACAATTCGACTGGTGGTGGTAAGTTGAAACATCAGTCAGTTATTGATTGGAAAATTGGCTTCTTCTTTCATCTCTCATTATCATCATATATGGGTTTTTGTTATGAATCTAAGTAAATGTCTGTAAATTTGAGTTAAAAGTCATGATTTAAGTATTGTATATAATTATAATAATATCAGTTAATTAGGTAGCATCTTATCAGTAGTCTATATTCCCACACACATATACACTTATAAAAGAATTGAGACTTGAAAAAATCCTATAAATATCTTCTCTTGTTATACTATAATATATAAAAATTAGTGGTATAAATATTTAGTAAAAAGAAACACAAATCAATTAGCAGTGGCTACGTTGAGAGGGGGTTGGAAAAATGAGGGTAACTGAAGCAATTCGCAATTGGTTATCGGCATATCTACGAACACAAATCCACGAAATGGAAATACTTTACAAGCTTACAATCACATTTGTTTTTGGAAGAAATGTCTCTCTCGCTACGAACGCTCAATCCACGGGACGTGGCTCTAGGTGGCTCTTTCTGGATGATGGTGGATTGCTTTCGTGGTTTCATGTGTCTTTTTTCATGTTCACATAATGTGTATAAAAATTAAATTTGAAAATCGCGCCTAAGAACTTAAACCGCATAATTATTTTACATCATAAATTGAGGCTAGTCTTTTTTTCTTTTACAAAAGGGATCAATTTTACGAATATTTGTTGACGAAGCGCCACCTCTGGGTGTCCAGCACTGAGTTGCACCGTTCCGCAGTGGCACCGCGCTCGTGCACGTTCCTCGTGTCCAGGCAGAGATTCATCTTTGAATGCTGGAGCAGGCCTCCGTCGCGCCGCCGCCAGATCTGGTTCTCGATCGCCTCGTCGCAGAACTTCATCACCACCATTGAGCCCGCAGTGAAGTTGACCATCGTCAGGCATAAATCGTGGTGCTTGATCTGACCCTTCTTCGTGATCGACCATTCCTGGTTGCCGCCCGTCTCATGGCACTGGTAAAGACCTGCAGAAAGGGGTATAAAGTGATCGTTAACTTTAATGTTGCTCATAGCACAAAAGCTATTTTATACAGAAAAATATGTTTCAAGAAGAAAAAAATTCAACCAAAACTCAATTTTTTTAAAATATATTTTGCAATAGTAATCGAATATGATCTAAAAGTTGATGAAAATGATTTAAAAACATATATTGAAATTTAAATTTTGAAAACGAAAGTTTTTTTTATTATTTCCATTCATTTTGCCAAATTTTCACCAGCATTTCGTACTAGGGAAGCGCAATTACGTACTCGTATTAGAGCTTCTACTCTATTATTAAAAATAACTATAAATGGGATATCGGATTAAAAATTGAAAAAGCAATATCCAATTTATAGATCTCTACAGAACTGTACCCATTGATCTTATCATCATCAAATCCCAAAAAGGGACACTTGAAGTTTTTGCTTGTAAAGCTCTTTGATGTCAGTGAATCGTCAAATCTTCAAAGCAATAAAAACACATCAAATTGAAATCAATATTTAAACTTTAAATAGTGATTACATTCAAAATTAAAAGTAATTTTCGTTTATAATTTAATTCAAACAATGGCAAATAATATTATTTCAAATGTTCATTACATACATAAAATAAGATAAAAATAAATAATAACAAGTAAACTGTTAAAAATTTATTGATTTTTAAATTTAGGCATCCTAAACGTATAAAATTGTGCTAAACCGTCTCGGATTTTGTCTCGTGTAAATTTCGTACAAATTTCTCTGTCCAAAATACGGGGCACGTTTCGACTAGTTTAAAATGCCATAGAGTAGCTAACTTGCTGCTTTCACAGACTGACAATTTCTTTACAAAAATTATGTTCGGAAAAGATATATGATTTTTAAGTTGTAATTTTGAATTAGAATTAAGGTACAGGTAGAATCTCTAAGACGAGTCACTAATGAAATAATGGTTATAATCAGATTTAGTTCGGACATCCCTTTAATGTTTACCAACAATTTTGTTTAATTATACCGGTTTCTGAATTATAAATTACAAAATCAAATTAAAAAATATTTTAAATATCAATTTCATTTATTATTCCTAATCAAATTTAAATAATTTAATCTGTGAACTATATTTATGAAAAACTTTCTCATGTACTTTCTTTTAATTTCATTTTATAAGTATTGTAAGAAATCAACTTACCGACAGTTCCATCACTTAGATGTCCCATAGTATCTAAGCAGTATAGTCCTTGTCTAAGTGTTCCTAAGACTTCAGATTCTGGGACAGTAAGCTCTGGATAAACGTGTTCCAAATACCATTTGAACGGTTTGCACTGGAGATTATTTCTTACTTCTACTCTCTTATCGATACTGAAAAAAGGAGAAACAAAAATTTTGCAAACTCTGTAAAACATATTAAATCTCTTATCTTACTTCCCAAAAGGAATATTTTTGGCTAGAGGTACTGCAGCATAGTAATACTGTTTGTAGTCGTCCATCCAGACTTCGGCGGCTCGTCTCGTGTTCTTGGCAAAGACATTTCCACTGCCTCCAGGGAAAGTGTAGGGATGTCTCTTTCTGAAGACATGTCCAACTCGACTGCAGGGAATAATCTCTAGGCTACCTCCACATTGCCAGACTCGGAAGGAAATTTCAAGATTTTCGCCACCCCAAACGTCCATTTCAGTGTCATACTTTCCCAGTTTCTCAAAGTACGGCTTATCAATGACAAAAAGACCGCCAGCAATCATCGGGGTCTTGATTGCCTCGGTGGGATCCTTGAGACGACTCTGTCTATCTGTAGGGCTGAGATATTCCCATTTAAATACTAAATTCCAGTCGAATCCTCCTCTCAAATCCGCAGATGCTCCAATGTACTGGAAGGAGTCCATCGAAATGACGTCAATCACGGGACAAACCACTCTAGTTGGGTCCTCAGCAACTCTTTCTAATAGAGGTTCCAGCCAGTTCTCATTACACTCGCAATGGCTGTCGAGGAAAGTGAGGACGTCAGCCACAGCAGCATCAGCTCCACGCACCCGAGACCGAACCAAACCCTCACGTTTCTCATTTCGAATTATTCGCACCTTTTGGATTTTGGCCAACTCCAAACCATCCTCAGCTGAAAGAATATGATTATGTCTTAATACTATATATTTTTCTATTTGACTTTCGTACTAGATTTATTTAGGGAGGAAATTAAATTAAAGTGCTTGTAATATATATTATTTCAATAATATAAACTTATGATAAAAAATATATTAACTTTATGTTATCAAATTCAAACCCTTATTTTAAAGAGTAGAGACCTATACTGCCCTAGTGTGCGGTACTGAATACGGGTCTAATAAACACTTTTATCTTATCCCTTTACTATCCATTTCATATTGGTTTGAATGAATTAAGTTATTAAAAATATTATCGTTTATCGTAGGACCAGAAATTGTGATGGGTGGGAAAAGCTAGCGTGGTATACGAGGAGTGGTGTATGGCAGTTCCCTATAACTACGGTGATACGTTATCGTGCATAATTGTCTTATTCATGCATTTGTATATGAATAAGAGCTAAAATTCCCTGTTAATTACGATGTTATACGAGTATAATATTTAAAAATACATTAGCCTATTTTAAATTAATTACTGCAATTTTTTAATATTACAAATTAAAATTATAATGAAAAAATTTTGAAATAAAAATATTATTAATGAAGTTCGTTAATTTTTTTTAAATTATCTTAATTATCTTTATCAATAAGCTTATTTCACTTATACAATTCTCATGAAAAATATTAACATTTTACTACCCAATGCTTCCTCTAGCAATTGTTTTATAATCGTACAGTGTTGAATAATTTATAATTCAATACCCGCAGACAGTTACAAATCGTGTAAATACACGAAATTAGTACTTTGTACCAAAATTCAACTACTCCAAGTTATAATTTTTAATCGTAGTAGCGTAGAATGAAAATATATTTTGACGTTTTTCATGTCTCTATAATATAGTTAAGTTTTGATTATGGCTTTTCAATGTGGTTTAAATGATGAGTGCTATCACGGGCATATCAGTGATACAGTACATGGTGCAAGGTTGTCGTGATATTTTGAAAAATTGAGACCAAAAGTTCTATTCGTTTGACAAGTACTTCCCTTAATTGTATTTGTTTAGAAATTAATTTAGTACTGAGTTGTCTTTTTATTCTTTACTTCATATTTCGCGGAAAATAGCTAATAAAAATGCAAATTGTATAAAATCTTGTAAAAAACTAGTTGGAAAAACACATAATTAAACTTCCGTATCTATTAGAAAACTCATTTCATTCGTATTCTAGAACTCTACTCGAGTTTAATTATGACTCATTTTTCCTACACGTTGTTAAAATAACTATTATTTATCTTAATTATCCTTATCAATTAGCTTTTTGCATTTTTAATAACGACAATATTTTATATAACAAACAAGGAAAGTATGCCAAAAAATGCTCCACATTCCATTTATTAATTAAAACTGAAGGTATCCACTCTATTTTTAAATGGTATCATCGTAAAATTAACTAATGTCTTCAGATTTCTTTTAAACTATTAGTCAATTTTCAAATACGAAGTGAACAATCACTTGGTTTAAAATTGTTATAATTGCAGAAGTAGGTATTACGTTATTCCAAGAAAATTTTTATTTTATTATCTTGTAAGTGAAGATGTTTTTATCTATTCAAATTTTTAAAAAGCTTGACTGAAAGCTTTCTTCAATTAAGTGACTTTAATATAAAACAGCTTAATTAAGTCTTAATTAAAGCTTTATTAAAAGAAGAAGAATTTGAAGAAGAATTTTTGTAATAATGGATTTTTCTCTAATAAAAATACATACTTGAATGAATTAATTAATGTGTCTATTCATTTGAGTTTCAGTGTATATAAAAGTTATACTGAATTTCATTTGAGCAAATTGGAAATATAGCTACAAAATGATTCGCCTGGCACCCAATCACTTAGGCTAAGTTAACTCATTAGTGTCATTAACGTCAAGCTTTAAGTATCTATTTAATTTCATATTTCATCATTCAGATCTTTGACACTTACAGAGTGACTTTCGTTTGAAGATGAACGGTTTTAAAATACCACTTGATATTTGGAAAATGATTTCACTACAAGTTTTTCTGGTAATTTCATGAGCTGAGATTAAAACGGTTTAATATTTTACCACAACTTTAAAAATAGCCCAAGGCAATTGCTCATCTGTGACAAACTTTATTACAATTCTAAGATTCAAGGGCGAAAGAGAACGCGTTTGTTTGAGATAGTCATTAGAAGAGTTATAAGTTTTATATTTGAAATACAATTTATTCAAGTAAGATATAATTATAAATCTTATTCCAAAAGAATGAAATAAGACATGGAAAAACCTAGAATACTCACGATGGTCACTGAAGTCGTCCACTAGAATGATTTCTGTAATAAGGTGCTCCGGACTTCTGTTTAAAACGCTGCAAGCAAAAAATTAACACTTATAGAAGAAGATCATAAAATCAACATTTAATTAAAAGCAATACCTGACTATTGTCCGCAAAAGTGTGGACCTTGCCTCGTTGTGGAACGTGATGATGACACTCGTCGGTGGCAATTCCTTCTGGTACTTTTTGTGGCGACACCTGCAAACAAAAGCCATTCGTTATTGAACTTTCCGCCAAGAAACTCTTGATTATATAAGATATGGTACTTAAACGTGAAATTTTCGCGATATTCCAAGTTTCTTTACGATATTGCTATTTATTCAATGCCAACAACAGTAAAGTGAATGAGTTACGTAATGTTTAACAATACTTATCGAAGATCAAGTACAAATGCAATAAATAGTCAATAAAGTTTATTGGGTATTTAATGGAAGTTCGATAATTTTAATGAAACGCATAAATATTTCGACAGATTGAATATAGTATAAATAAAGTATAATATGTTATTTAAAGGATAATTTAAAAATAAATAATTGTATTTGTTTTGCCAAAAATATCTTAAAGAAATAATAAATTTCAATTTCATAATTGAAAAGTTTCCAATAATTCTTTTAAAAAGAGAAATAGCTTTAGTATAAATCTCATAAACTTTAATCTGTTTCTTTATTATTAGTTTTAAAAAATAAGACCATATTTTGCAGCAGAATGGTAATTTAAGGTCTTCAGTGTAGCGAGAGTTTTAACGAAGGCCAGAATTTTATGCAATATTTTATGCATTAGTTAAAACAAAATTAAAAGAAATCGAAACAAAACTATCTATTTTTAAAATTCAAAAAATAAAACTTAATTTCTCTGTCACACACTTTCCATAAAAAAGAAAGAAAAATATCTTGTATCCCTCTCTTGGACATAGTCAGAAGTAGTCGTAATTCATAGAGAAGTCTGACAGGTGAGCTTTATTAAATATTTATATTTCATTTAAATTCAACTGTTATAGTTATTTATACAACAAGGTCGATAAGATAAGGCATTATTAAACACAAAGATTTTTGCCCTAAAGATGGTTCAAGAGTTTAATAATGCTTATCGATCATGTTTTAAACAAAATTTTATAAATTTTTAAATGAATTAAATTAAATATTTCAAAAATTCGTCAAATTTTTATAAAATATATTTTGCTTTGTTTCACACACTATACTTGCTTTTGTTGCTTATAAATTTAGAGAAAAAAGCGATTACCAAGCTTTTCATTTCTTCGGTACAAATTCTAATATTTTGATAATAGTTTTCAATGATGATTATGTTTCTAATTCATAATAAAATGAACAGAAATTTGAAATATAAAAATGGATAACTATGATATATTCTGAGAGTGTCGGATAATGTTCTTCGAAGTTTGTCAATATTAAACAGTAAAACCATCAATATCAAGGTACCTTTCATATAAAGTGATGAATTTCGTTTACGGAGGTCACACATTAATAATAAAAAAATACTCTAGTGTTTAAACGAATTCTTTAAAGCACTTGTTCTATGATAATGTTTTTGACAGAGCAAATTTCAGTATCAAAATATCAATTTTAAGCAAGAAAAATTCGTAAAGAAAATTAAAACAACCGCTTTTACAGTTGAACCATGCAAAACAAAGCATTGGAAGTCTGCTTTAATTTTATTCAATGTATTCTACAAAAATTACAATATTGAAATAAATAGCACTACAACTTTAAAGAATCCTTTTAAGCACTTTAAGCACGTGAATAAAAATTACTATGACGAAACAAATTTTAATGCCATAATTTAAGTTTTATGCATAAAAGTAGCATAAACACACAAAAGGGCTTCAACTAAAACACTCGATATGATGATCATTTTAAAATACTTTACTGAACAATATTGTTTTGTGGGTCTCATTTTTATAAAACCACTAGCATTTGATCGTAAAATAGACAATTAATTAACTAATAATTTTTCAGTTACGATATCTGATAAATGAATCGGAAACCAAAACAGATAATAAAATATTGCATTTCCATGAGATTTTATTTAATCCCAGACAATTAATAATGAAAAATTCTCAATCTGGTACAAAAATCGCCATTATTTAGTCATTTTTCATTCTTAAGTTTAATTCCCAAGTTTAGCACAATGGAATATCGAACCCAATCAATCTGTGACAAATTTAAAATTAATTGATTCATGACTTTTAATCTTTTGGAGTTTAGAGAATATGGTAAAATTTGTGTATTTGAAGATTTATAATTTAATAAATATTAACATTAAATAATTTATTTCCAAAAAGCATAAAAGTCATAAAATGGCAGATGTTGAATTTTTCCCACTTTGTTAACTCTGAGAAAATGATTGGAAAAGCAGCTAAATGCAGAATCCATGTTCAACATCAATCTTTATAGCCCTTCTACACATTTGACTGTCCATCATCCCAGTCAAGATCACGATTAATCCAACTTTCTCCTAATGCACAATCGTGTTTTATAACAGAAACAAAAGTTGGCCAATGATGACGAAATGGAAATTGGCATTGATCTGAATATTCGCTCAAGAATGAAATGCACTTTTATTGCTGTTGATTTGACTAAACGAAAAAAGTACAATTTGCTGAGAGAAAGAAAGGAAGAAATGCCGGTCTATTTAATTAATTAAAAAATCAC
The DNA here is from genome assembly GCA_001014945.1 of Clogmia albipunctata. Taxonomy (NCBI): domain Eukaryota; kingdom Metazoa; phylum Arthropoda; class Insecta; order Diptera; family Psychodidae; genus Clogmia; species Clogmia albipunctata. The sequence goes on from JXOV01002767.1 coordinate 20,371, forward strand.
TTTTCACCTGAATTCGCAAATAAACTCAGTTTTGCACGTTAAAGAAAGAAAGAAAGTAAATTATTGTTTCCACATGATAATCGAGCTTAATTAGATTTCACGCAGATTAAGCAAATTCGAAGCGCTTCATTGATATTTCGCGACTAAACTGGGTCAACTTGGAGACATCTGCAAATTGCCGACTTTCGCAACGGCGGACTCTCTTCCATTTAATTCAGGTGGGATCGTGATATGGATTTAATTTGTTCGCGAATCAGTTGTTCTGAATTCGAATTTGCTGGAGCATTTAAATGCAGTGTTTACTTCTTTTTTATTATTCTATCAACACGTTCTTGCTGAAAACCGGACTGCCCAGAAATGTATCGCGAAAAAAACACAATACCCATAAAAGCTCTGCAAAAACTCGTGTCCAAATTTGCATTTTACTGAATAAATTTAGTTTTTATTTTCAGCGACAAAACAGTCTGTTAATCATCATCTACTGGTCTTTGTTTAAAATTTGTTATTGTATATTTGCGAAACATATTATATTAAGTGGAAAACTTTTCCCAAATTAAATGTGATTTAAACTTGATTAGGCGTTTTTTAAATGTATTCTAAATATATCTAAAAATATAATTATTTAAATTAAATTTTTTTATTAAAAAAATATTAATTTTCATGTACAAATTAGACTAAACAAAAATGTATATATCTAATGTCATCTTTACAGTCTTATAAAAATGATTGCTTTTTACATTGATTTTTCCAGCGGCAATCGATGGAAAAACTGCTGGAGTACGGGACGCCCCTTTACAATCTTTTCGTCGATTATACGGCCTCATACGATAGCATAGCCAGGGTAGAACTATATACAGCCATGAGCGAAGTAGGCATTCCAAGCAAACTGATTTGGCTTACAAGAATGGCAATGACCAATTGGAAAGTAAAGGTCACATTCACGATCCTTCTCGGTCAGAAATGACCTACGTCATGGACTTGTGTGTGTCCTCTTCAACCTGGCCTTGAAAAAAGTGATTTGAGACGCAAACATTAACACCAGGGACCATCCTGCATAAGTCCACCCAATTATTGGTTTATGCAGACGACATAAACATCATGGGCCGCAATCTTCAGGCCGTTCAGGGAACATTTACCAAACACCAACAAAAATGGAATTGGAGGTAGATGTCCAAAAGACTGAGCAGAATAACATCCGCATTGGTCAACTAGTTAATATAGCAGGACAGGAGTTTGAGGCAGTATCCTCGTCTTACTAGTTAGGCTCAACAGTTCCAACCGATAATAGCCTCGATATAAGTATAGAAGTGCGAACACGGTTGTTGAAAGCTAACAACGCCTACTTTAGTGTCTAATTAGGCTTCTCCAATCCAAAACCCTAAAAATATCCACTATTATTGTGCAACTATGACGTATACGAGAGCTACAACTGTGTTGATGGGGCAAAACTAATATATCTTAATAGACTACGGTGGGCTGGTCACTTATGTCGCACGACCCAGCTAGGAAAGTCAGCTTGGAGTCGATCTTTAAGGAAAGCCAAGACCGGAGCCCAGTTGTAGCACCGTTGATATATGTATGAGTTTTATAATATGTTTTTTTTCCTAGAAAAGTTTTTGATAGTAAATAAAGAAAACTATAATCTCATTGTCTCAATGTCAAAATTAAAACTCAATTTTAGCCACATATCTGCACAATTTGTTAATTAAATCAGGTCTTATTGCATTAAGAAGTAAGTAAAGTGCTATTTTTACGCCCTTGAAGAACAAATAACTCTTTTATAGTATTTTAAGAACCAAAAGTAAAAATGTCACATAAATATAAAAGAAACTTAATTTTTAAGTTAAAAATTCAATCATGCATTTAGTAAATAACTTTAAAATATGAATATTTATATCAAATTCTATTTTTTTTTTAATCTAAAAATCAAACAACTTTTCTGCATTTGAGTTATTGGATATTTTGATTGAAAAACCAAATAAGATTATGCCATAAAATTGAGAAAAAAGTTTAAAGTTATTAAATCATATTTTTATAGCATCTCTGCACCAATCCTGTTGAAATCAATAATATCTCTTTCGACCTACAAAAAATAAGGTGGGTGTGGGTTTTTGTGAATTAATTAATGCAAATGGTTTTGGAATAAATTTGCAATATATTATTCCGGACAGATAATTCCATCAATTTTTCACTACTGAATTGGGCATTCTTGGAACGAACTAATTTGCGGTTTGGTACAAGATAGCAAGAAGTAATAATTAATTGAATCATTCTCAAAGCCAGAAGCCATACCAATGCATGGCATTGTTCACAGAATGAATCCCACATAAACCAATTCGGATTCTGAATAATTATTTCGTGTTCTTTTCCCAGGGATGGTCGTTAAGTTTCTCTGAACCTATGAGAAATGTTATGTCAATCAATCTTATATTTTAATTTTATTATTAAAATTTTAAATAATTATTAGATAATTAATAGAAAATTTTAGCAGTTGTTCAATTTTTAATTGGATTTTTGTATATATAGATATATAAGCATTACTTAAATATCCCAATTAAAATGTCGAAATGAAATTAATTGGTGTTATGGTATCACAGATAAGAAATGCTCTATCCATTCATTTGCCAATCTTTCACAATTGACAATTGTGATTAGCACCATAATCAAATGTTCCTTATATAGAGACCATTCATAGACAATTCTTTGACACGGAAATGGCATACGCATAGTACGACGAAGACCTTTTATAACTTTTATCTGTATCCATTCACCGAATGCCAACATATTATTAGTATTAGAAATTTTCGGTTTATCTTGTCGATTCTATGCATTTTATTCAAGCTTTGAAAATCTGTCTAGTAGAACGAATACTATAAATAAAAAACTTTCGTTGGACGTGGTTTCACTGTGATTTGTTAGTCTAAAATAAAATAAGCCATCTATCGGAGAACTTATAAACTACGTTTTCTTCTGGTTTATCGTAGAGGTTGCAACATGTATTTTTGCAGCAATTCGAAGAATTTTTAAGATTTTGTGTTAATTTATTTAAAAATGCAAAAAATGTATGAAACACGGTCAATAAGCATTATTTAACACTCGGGGATTCTTTAAGGAACTCGCTTCGCTCGTGGCTTAAAACAACCATTGTGTTTAATAATGACCTATCTTTTCGACCTTGTTATATAGATAACTTTAATGTTCGCGATTGGTTTTGTGTAAGTTTTAGTAAATTAATTATAGTTTGAATCAAATTTTGTTCAATTCTGAAAAAACACTTTTATTAAACTATTTGTAAAAAATATTTTCAGTTCCTCCTTTAATGACTAATTAAATTTGATGAGAATAAAAAAACTATAAAAAATTAAATGTATTTATTTTGATGAATTTCTAATTATAAAAATATTTTCTAAGAATCAAATCAATTATTTTGAAATTGTTTTCGAAATGAATGGAATCATTATAATTTCTTAATTATTTGGATTAATTTTTCATGAATTAATTAAAACATTTTGGATAATTATTCAATGGAAAAACATTGTTATTTTAAGTATTCAATGAATTGTATTATAAAAATATATTTTTCTTGGAACCAATTAAAATAATTTTGCATTTTTTGTATAAAATTGATATTATGTTACTTATGATTGTTCTTTAAAAGAACAAAATGTATTAGAACTTTAAAGCACAAAAACCATAAAAAAGAAAAAATTAAAAACCAACGCCTTTTTGGTTGAAACTGAAACTGTGTTGTTTTTTATCCTTTTTTAATTATTGAAGGTTGTAGACTTATTTTTCGATATTTTTCAATATAATTATTTTTATCTCTTAATTGTTTTATTATTCATTTTTAAAACAAACTTTTCTTTTAAATTAAAGACGAACAAGTGTTGTAATATCAAGTGTCTTACAATGAATTAAAAAGTTACTTTTACAAGTAGAATAAATAAGTTTATATAACTAAAATATTTTAGTTATATTAAAAACTTTAAAATAACAGACCTAATAGCAATACCAAATTAGGTCTTTTATCATTTTTCGGTACTAGTATTATTAAAGTGAGACCTTCATGAAAGTTATTCATCATAATGATCAAATACATAATATATATTATAGAACGAGATATCGTATAGAAATTTTTTTTCTGTACTACTAAAATTTAATTAAAATATCTTTAATCGAAAACACTGAACGTAACATTTTATATATGCATATCACTCTAATTGTAAAAAAAAATTTAAATGTAAAATAGCATTGTAATTCTTCAATATGATCAAATTTAAAATTAAACAATGGCTGAACAGATCTTTTTAGGGATAAAATATAACAGTTTTATTTGAAATTTGCTGCCTTTTACTTTCTTGTTGATTTAAACGTTAATATTTGAACCAAAATTCAAAAAAGTGTACGATATTTATGAAATCTTTAAAAAAAAATACTTAAAATCTTGTATAAAATACGGACGATTTGAAAAATTCCACACATATGCCTTATCTTCTTGTTGGATAAATAACCATTTCATTTTCTACAAAATAACTACAGTTTATTGCAATAAATATACGCCAAAATAAAATCATTTTCTGAATATAATTTCGTTATTCTTAAAATTTTGTACATATCAAACGCCCCTCGTTGTACTTACATAGGATTTCTGGTGTCTGGAATGTCCCTATTACTCGGCAATGAGTCACTGGCCTGCTGATTGAAGCGATTTCTCAGGTAGGGATCCTCTCCTGTCCTGAGGCCACCGCGTGAGATGTAACCAGCCTCGTCAAAGTACTCCCATGACAATTTGGGAGAGGTGTTCGTGAGGACGACATTATTGTCCAGGTTGTAATTGTTCAAATTGCGAATATTATTATGCTTGACGCTGAATTTATTGCTCTCGCTGATTGCACTCTGTGGCGACGTGGACGAGACTGGGGCAGCATTTAATTGCTGCTGCTGCTGGGGCTGACTAATGTACTGCGCTGAGGTGGCGCCTTCTCGAAGCCGCAGCGCTCTATTTTCCACCTGAAATTATACAGCAATTCAGCAAAGTAATTATGTTGCTATTAAACTCATGTGGACAATTTATTTCTTCAATCAAGAGTTAGTTCATAAAAACTTTAGCATTTCGAATCATATAATAAATCGCAGATTGTCGGATTTGCATCGAAATTTCGCATCCACAAACTTATGACAACAATTTTTTTGTTTAAATATCAATATTTGACATTAGTATATTCTTTATTATACGAGTTTTTATTAGAAAATGTCACTGGGAAAATTCTATCATAAAATTGGCTGTAAGATTAAACAGATTATAAGAAGAGCATATAAAATTGAAAACTAGTTACTAAAATGATATTTGAAATTTATGTTCTGTCTGACTCTGGTAACTTAAAAGAAGAAATATCATATAACCGCTATCTAACAATAAGGTTGGAGTAATCTGTGGTAGTGAAATGTCATTAGCTGCGCTGTCAATAATTGTTTTAATTAATAATTTCGTCACCAAAGACTTTTAAAGTGAGTAATTATGTTGCATACAATATTCATTGATTTTACTGAAGTATTTTGCGCTAAAATGCGAAAACAATCGCTAAAATTCGCTTTTCCAATTCGGTCAATAACATATTGAAATTTTTCAATCCGGCGTTCTTCCAAAGGTAAAATTTTGTCACGGCGCCCCCTGACAAAGCAAAGGTCGATAAAAATGGATTAAAAAAATAGAAATAAAGTTAGGTAATATGTACAGTAATGCAAATAGAATGTGAGATTGAAATATAACAGATTTTGAACAACGGACTAGGAAAAAATTGTTTTAACAATTTTACCACTGATTATACTTATCAATGTGATTTCCACACAGTTTTTCAAAGTGGGAAAACAATCTTTTCACTACTACTCTTAATTCTTGCTCCACAGAGATGCTTGAGCGATATTTGTTTTGATTACAGGTTCAGCTAAAAATCCAGCTTCACTTAGATAAGATTTTGTAAAAGATATGAAAACTCAAATTTGGTTATTTTTAGTTGTTGACTTGAACTCCAATCAAATCGGAATTAATAAATCTCGTTTTAAGACCTCGGTCCCAAGAGAGTCTTATGAGACTGTCTTCATCTTGTACTGTGAAACCTGTTGGGGCTTGTGCCTGGAAGGAATCTAAGATTCATGCTTTTAGCAAAAATCTGAATCAGTAAAATCCAAATCATTTTCAACAATAAACTTGCCCAGATTCTCAAATATGTCTTGGGCTTTCTTACTTTTGGTAATAAATTTGTTATGTCTTCAACAATAATATTCTTCATTAAAATTCGTACCAAATTCCCTGTTTTTTTCTTCTTTTGGTTGGTAAATGTGATCTTAATTTAAACCCAAGATTCTTTAACTGATAGTATTGTTGGAGACGGGAAGTAGCCCATAGAGTAAGCTTTTATCAAATTTTTATATTTTGTGCACCCTGTATATCCACTTGAATGCTGCTAATAGTGTGTAAAAAGGTACTGAAGCCTAATGAAAAAAAATACGCTTACGCTAGTCAAATTTCAAATTTCATGCGAAAAAATCAAGAAATTTCTGACACATTGTTGGATGGCAAAAAGACTCGCGGCGCCCCTACATACTTCTCACGCCACCCAGGGCGCCGCGGCGCACCGTTTGGGAACCTCAGCTATAAGTATTTATTTTGAATGCTAATTTGACGGTTGTGTTGATTGAAATTTTAATTATTGTTAATTTTTTAATGAATGTCGACTCACTCTTTTATAAAATTAAATGGATATCGTAATACGTTAGATTATTATATAAAACTTATTTGGTGTTGATTAGCATCTTATATGGAAAGAAGATAATCTTATCATCAGATCTGTTCTGAAAAAATGTGATTTGTCAAACATTAATAACATTTGGTTGTTCGATATCGAAATTCGAAGTCTAAAATGTTGAAATTTCAATAAACATCTTTAGTTTAAGACATTGAACTCAAAATAAATTCCAAACACTGTTATCAATACGTATATAACATGGTTCATTGGATCAAATGAAATAACATTTCCACTTAATTAATAAAGTTATTAATTAATAAGGCTTTCTTAAAGTAGACAATATAGCAAATAAGTGGTTTCATTTCACTAATATCCATGACACGAATATTATGATCGTCATCAATTGTGTTTAATTGCTCATCTCCAATTTGTTTGCCAATCAATTTGTCAGCAACAATGATACCAATTAGCAGTTCTCGAGGTAAGGCCTGAGTGTTTGTTTTATCGCTTCTGTGTTTCACCTTTACCCTGGGCCCGCCGCGTTACCCGTAAATTTAATCTTTCCTGGGCCCACGTACCAGAGCCAAGTTGAAACGATCCCATCTAGAAGTCGAAGCACGTGTCTTTCATAAAATTACTCCAAGTTATTGTTTATTTGGGGCTCTGAAGAGGAGTGGAGAGATGAGTTGGGAATGGGAAGACTTAATCATCAGAACCGGGGAAAATTGCTCCAACGACAAAGTTGAGGCGGTGGAGACAGGTGGCAAATTTTACTTTCTATATAGACGACGGTGATTAGCTTTGCCATTCTCACTTCTTCTTGCAAATAAATTACAAACACTTAATACATATTGTTTCATCACGAGAGCATTAAAGTTTATAATAAATCGTTTAAATTGGCAGTAAATTCACTCTGCCTTTTACTCTTTCCATAATAAATTCAGAGTTGTGCAATTTTTCGCAATACAATTTAGATGTTGGTCATCACTAACATACATCTTGTAAGAGTAAGACCATTTCTTCTTCATGCTTTCCATCCAGTTATTCGACTGGCTACAAGCAAAAAGAGAAAGACGTCCAAAAACGAGATGAAAATTGCAAGTCTGCCAGAAGACCTGACCACCTTAACAAGTTTTTAAAGTCTGTGGAATGCTGAATCTCTCGCAGCTTCAATGAAAGTAAAAAAAAACACTGATTGTCAGAGAATGCCATCGTTAATGACTACAATTACCTGACAAAAACCCGCTTAAAAATTCAAAAAGGTAAGTCTCATCTTTGTTTGAATACATTTCGCGGTCATCATCAACAAATTATTCGACCTTGTCGAAAAATTCGCGGAAAAAATATGAGAATGTCAGTAAATGATGACAAGAGACGACAGATATTGCCAAAATTACACTTGAATATCATAAAAAGCGACATTCATTTTAGGATTTTCATCTCTTAACGATAAAATGTACATTTTATTTTTCATCTCTCAACTGGTTGGCATTTTAAATGGGTTTTTCAGTTTAGCTTTTTATTGAAGATAATTAAACTTTAAAGCCTTCCAGAATGTTAACCTTAATTTAAAAACCGTTAATTTTAGAGACAATCTTTAAAGATGAAAAACTAAACGATGAAAAGTGATAAAAAGTCGAAACTATGCGACAACTTCACTTTTATTATTTTCAATAGCTATTTTTGGATATTTATTTAAGTTAAAACAATATAAATATATTCAAATTTAATTTCACAAAAAACAATAATTCTAAAAAAACAAAATGATGAAAAGTGCTTAAAAGTATAAATTATGGTACAACTTCATTATTTTTTGCAAAGTCTATTTCTGTATATTTCTTTAACTTAAAACAATAAAACTGTCATATATTCCAAATTGATTGCACATTTTTTGCACTTAAAATCTCCAGTCAACAAATTATAGTCACTTAATTATACAATGTATGTTTTTTCATTGCTAAAACCAGAAATGCAACTTCAAAAACTGCATAAATGTATAAATTATTTTAATGTTAGCTCTATTTTTTTGGACTCTAAAGAGTTTAAACGGGTTCCATTTGTCTGTCAAAGGTTTCAATAACGGGTTTCTTACTAAGTGTTCCAATAAAGTATAGTTCATTCGAAAGTGGATTTTAATAATGCCCATAAATTCTCCTCTTGTCCATTTTAAACTCAGGCCAAGACCGAAATAAGTAGAAACAGCAAATGTTGGCAATAATAGTTCTTTCTTTTATTGCATGTTACTAAAAGTACTCCTACTTTTCCAAAAATATCCAAAAGACGTTATTTTCAAGCAAGAAAATCCGCAATACAGATCTTCATCAGTTTTGCGAAATTTATCGTTAATCTAAAACTGCAGCACAAAACTGGCGGATTTCCCTTCTATAATTGGTTATAAATATTTTCTTACGAACCGAACAAATAAATATTCCGCCCATCTGACAAACAGAGAGAAAGAGGAAAACAATTTTCCCCGATTTTCCGTCACAAACACAGATTTATATGTATTTTTCAAGCGAATTAATCGCCGACGAGGCGACAGAAAATCTTTTCAATGGTAATGTCACGGAAAAGAATGCTGAAATAGACATAACACTTTTATTCCTATTTTTTGGTCTGAACTATAGTCAGACATGAGAGATTTTCTCGAGGATTACAACTGTCTGCAGAGTCATTTATGGAAATACCCATGCTTGGGCGTAGTTATTTTTAACCAAGGGTCTTTTTATATGTATTTGTAATAAGCACTTATTTTATTCAAGTGGGTACAAATGGAGATTTCTATCCACATCTTGTCAAATTAATATAGATTAAATTGTATTAAAGATATTAAAAATGTTTAAGATATGGTCAAAAAATGCACAAAGTTTAGTATTCAACAAGGCATCCTTAATAACTCCTCGCGATCTCATTCTGAAATCAATTTAAATTTTGATTGCAACTGTTTGGTCTTTTTTGGTATAATTTATTTTTAAAATAGTTTGTTTTGTTAATAGAGTGTAAAATGGGCCATTTTTAAAGGAGGAAATGTGTGTGAAATACGAGCCGTTAATTGAGTCATCCGAGTTAAAACGTCCCGAGCAGGACTGAAGTTTTTATGAATTTTCATTAAAACTTCACGTAAAACTAATTAAAACAGTATTTGCCGTTATAACGGTCTTTAATTGATCGGCAATCGATCTCAATATGACAGTTTTAACGACTTCGATAAAAAGGGCAGTTTATCGTTCCAAATGGCGCCAGAATTTCTACTTTTAGATAAATTTGTACGTAGATTATAACTTGTTTTTAAATTATTGAAATAAATAAATTTAATATTTTTACTACTGCGAGTAAGTAAAGCATTATTAAACTTAAATTGATGTTAAAAATCTAACCTTTTGATACAAAAGTGTAAACTTACCAAAGAAACTAATTAGAGAACATTAGATTGTATTTAAATCATTCGTTATATTCTTCTGAAATTTTTATTTATACGTTTATGTTGTTGTATTTGGATTTATATCTAAGTCACTTACATGTTCTGTTAAATGCGATTTAATTGCACATGTGATTAAAATATGTAATAAAATATTGTATTATAGTACTGGTATTTTCTTTTTATTACTAAAGAGTCACCTCCGAGAAAGATTTTTTTATGAAATTGATAAAATTTCTTTTAAAATCAGACTCATTGTAAATTGCATAATGTGCTAACTGAACATTTGTAAGAAATAATACAAAAGAAATAACGACCATTTGCTTTGAGCAAAAAATAACAAAAATATATCAACACTTTAATTTCCTATCTAATTATAGAAAGAAGCAGAATAAATTTTTTTAGGTGAGATAGAGAAAAAGATGCTTTTTAAATTAAAAAACTATCATATTTAAATAAATTTGTCTGACCAATTTTAAAAATGCATACAGTTTTGTATGAAATGTAAAAACTGCTATTTTGAAAATTGCAACTAGTTGCTGAATAAATTTAAGTTGCGATTAAAATGAGCAAAATACTTCCTATGGTTAAAATACTTATCAAAACCCCAGAAAATTTAATAAAGCTTCCGCGACAGATAACATTTTTCAATTTTCTTCTTCCGCAAAAATTGTTTCTTTGTTGTAAAAATAATTGCCTAATTATTATGCAATTTTCTATTAGCCTAAATTTTACATGATTAATTAAAAGTAAAATTATATCATCAAAGGCCCATTTCCCAAAAGCTCATAGACAAATTGCTGGTATTGTAATTTTCTCAAGGCAGACGCTTCTTGCTTTGATTTGGATTCTGTCTACTGTTCACCAGCAGTTGTGGAATTGGCAATAGTGGTAACCGAACAATGGAAAATTGTTTCAAGATGAACAATGTGGAGAGGCTCCAAAGAGATGCTATTCAAATTGTACACATACTTTCATCATCATTGTGGTTGACTTCCTCCCATTTGGCAATTATTGTCTTTCTGACTGTCGTCGCTCCAAAATGCTAGCAAATAATAATGATTTATTGTAGAGACATGTTTTCCTAAGCAGATTATTTGCAATTAGAACATGGGTATGGCTAGCACATTGTTTAAATATTAGTACTGTAGTTTTTGGCATACATTTTTTTTATATTAAAAATAGAAACCAACGTAACTTAGCAATAAGAATTGTTGTTATTTCATATAAAAATGAAGAAAAAACGGTTTCAAAATCAATCAGCTGCTCGGTACTCCCATCAAATGAAGGTCTTACTCGACAGCATCCAACCAACGCATTCATGGTCGTCCTCTTTTTCTGTTACCTTCTGTGTATTGTCGAAAACCTTCCGTAGGGTTTGAGTTTCTCAGAACATGCCCAAGCCACCTGACTTCACAAACCTGACCACATTCACAGACCAACAGTTAACTCTTCCAGTTCACAATTAAACATTATACTATCCAGCTGCAGGGAACCATAGATTTTTTGTAATATTTTTTTTTTTAATACTTGGGGTTGTTTTATTGGTTTTTCTTTTAGTGTGCATAACTCGCACCCGAATGTAAAGACTGGACTGATAATTGTTTTGTGTAGTTTGTACCGTTCTGGACAAAAGCCGAGATCTAAATATTTTCAGGTTTGCAAAATAAGACTCGGTTAGTCTGTACTCTGTCCATAACAGTCTTTTTGGAGTTGGAAATTTTAAATTCTAGTGTAATATATTTGATGATTTTTTAAAAATTGTTGTTCCATTTTATTTATTAATTATTTATATTTGAAGCGAAAACTGTTGTATAAAACACGGTCTATGATATAAACATTATTAAACATAATAGTCTTCTTTTAAATACTCGCTAAGCTCGGGACTTTAAAGACTTTATTGCTTAATAACGGCTTACTTGTTTAACATAGTTGAAAAGTATAGTAGTTAAAATAGTATATTTCGATACAAGTGGTAAAATAGTGGTTGTTACAGCCCGAACTTACCATATATAATTGGTGCTGTAATAACTGATTTCACATGTGTATTGAAGGATATTTTGTGTAATACTGAAAAAAACACCAGTTGTTCGATAATTACTAATAAAAACATTCGCAACGGTTTTTTTAAATTGTGCAACAATAAATCAAAACAAAATTTTCAAATTAAATAATAAAAATGGTTATGACAACAATATGTAATTTCATTAAATTGGTGACAAGTAAGTCTTTATGTTTATTAGAGTTTGATGAAAAAACTCTCAACGAAATTCTCAACTTAAAATATTTCAATTATAATGTGAAGAAATTTGTTATGACAACACTATGTAATTTCATTAAATTGGTGACAATTTGCGTGCAAATTTTGAATTATTTCAGCACTCCGTGGTAAAAAGTAAACCGTTGCAGAACCAATTTGCGTTTAAGATAAAGGCTACACAAAATACCAAAAAAGGATTTATTTGAAAATAAAATGATATGGATTTCACTCAAAGAAAAAATCTTTTATGTTCGAGATTTAAAATAAAAAATCTGCAAATATTGAAATTATTCTTAAGTTCTCGAATACAAAATGGATAGCTTTTAATATCATAAACAATGGTAAATTAATTCTAAACACTTATTTAATTTTGCAATAAATCACAAATCTAATTTCAATTACATCAATATTTGACAAATTGGATTGATAATGATTTAAATAAATAATGAAAGAATGGTGAATTTATCTGGGACAAAAAAGCTTTCCCATCTATTAAATCCGAATTCCGGCAAAAAATCGTGAACTGCCAATTTGGACTATTTATTTTATTCATTGAATTATCATTCATCAGACAAATCAAAGAGAAAAATTTCATGAATAATTCAACTTTTTAGTGAAATTGAATGACCTGCCTCAACGGCGGATGAAATAATGAATAAACATCATTCCATTCATTTTAGTCAATTCAATACATTTCTCGCTTCAAAGGGAAATTTGTGCACGAATTTTTAATTGGTGTTTCTCATTAGAGATAAGGGCTATATTAAAAGAGTGAAATGGAGTATTCGGTGCAGTAAAACCATGATACCAGACTGGCTATAAATATTTTTTATTGGATGTGTTTGACATGGCGCTAAGAAACATGCTCTCATCTGGTTAGTCATTTAGGTAAAATCACTTTGTTTATCTCTTGGTTAAACCAGGTTAACACTTTTATTATTCATAGTGACAGTAAACTCTTTCAAGAGAAAATTCACAATCACTGAATTATATTAACAAACAATTGATGCGTTTGAAATCTGTATGAGTGCGTTCAATTAAAATTTATATAAACTTAAAGACAATTTTTGCACGCCTCTTAGAAATTAAAAAAAAATATTATAGATCTTATAGATAGATTTCTTGTTTTTAATGTTAAAAATGTTCAGAATATAATTTAATTCGTCATATTTTAAAGATTTTTTAAAATTTCGAAAGAGGTGTGTAATAAAAAATAATAATTTCCCACTACATTCCAGTACGGAACTTGGGTTTGTCTCATTCTCAACCAACGGGTGTTAGACAAATCGTGACTATTTGTTTTCATTAAATTAGTAGTCAATTAAAAGCAAATAGACCAGTTGTAAACGAATTCAGTCTATCCCCCATTTTTTGCGCCATTACTTATAAATCGCTATGAATATTATTTCGCGGAACGAAAAAGTGTGTTATCACCATTAAATTCCTGAACTGGTCTTTTGACACGGCAGATTGTAAGTGAACTTTCCTAAAATAAATACTGGTGAAGATCAAGGTTTGGTCAAAAAGTATAAAGAATTTTCCAATTTTATGAGGACATAACATTTAAGTGCGGATTCTTAATTATGGTTGTGTTGGCACATTTTTCCTAAACATATTTTCCGAGTTTTTTTAGATAAAATAGTGTAATTGTGACACTTGTTGAAGCCTTTTGTTAGACCTTTACACATTAGAATGATTTTTTTTAAATTGCTAATTTTTATAAAATAACTTTTCTTTAACATTTTTAGAAAATTAGAATGTAATGGTTAAAGTATACCATCATACACTTAATTAAAATCTAATATCATTATCTAAATCATATTTTTGTTTAATTTCAGTACAATCCTATGTCTTCCCCTTTCACGCCAAATATTCAATGACTTGATTAGCCCGATACAAAACTGTCATTACTCGCTTTTTGATGTTTTGAAATGGATAAACAGATATTCAATTTAATACCTAATAAAACGAATAATAGTGATTCAACCTTATCTTTCAATAAATTTAACAAACAATAAACATTTTCATTGCTCTATCGACTTCATTAATAAGAAATATAAAAGAACATTTATGTCTATATCTAGTATTAAAATTCCCGCTAAATTGCAAAATAATGATGAAACGAGCAATAGCCGGTTATCATAAAGACGAGCTATAACCAGCACTCGTTCTGTTTATGATTACTTTCTTGGTAATCAAAAGTTTATGATTTCCATAAAATCTTGATTTTACAAATTCGGTTTAAGCTCTTTAATTATTTCAAAAAAGAAAAGCCGCCAATTTCACTTTCTGTCACCGCATTCTCTTTTCTGATAAAATCACTCGCTTTTTTCTTCTAATCAGATGCGCTTCCCAAATTGGCTTTTAGAAACGTTTTACGAGCATCATCGGTGAATGTCGCCTTCTTCATTACCACAGGCAGTCGATGATCGTCAACTACAATTAAATGGAAAGGGGTGAAGTGAAGAAGAGAGGAGAGATGAGTCAATAGATGCATTGCTTTTGTTCCAATTTAAATGGCGTCTAACTGTTGTTATATAACTTTCACTGAAACTTGGGTCGATATTTTATGGAAGTGAGTGGAGAGTAGTCAGTTTGGCAATAAAACTTTTGACGACCAGACATCGCTGTTTCACTGTTTCTTTATTATGTGCAGCCATCCGAAGCAGAAGAGGAGAGGAATAAGAGATTGAAGACGCTTTTCGATGGAATTGCAAAAGTCGGAAAGTCTTTGACGTATTCGAAGGCAAGGTGAGGAGGCCAGAGGACGCCCAGCTGGTGAGCAGGTGTTGTGTAACAAGGGGATTGGGAAATTGTCGCACTGGCCATAAATATTGACCAAGAGGCAGTAAAAATGCCGTCCAAAATCTGATTTCGTGACCGCTGACATCTTCAGCATTCGGAAGCCCCCTTTAGCTCACACTTTACCCATCATATAACAGCCCGCATTCCAATCCACGATAATAAATGACGTCTCGGATTAGCTGACTGTTATTTGGATCAGAATGAATCCATCACCAGTAATGAAACACGTAAAAAAGAGAGCGAATGAATGAATAAATGATAAAATGTGATAATGGCCCTTCTCCTTCTGCTCCTACTTGATCCACAAGAGAGTGAGATGGAGATAAATTTGGGATGAAGGATAAGGCTTACGAGTAGTTACATACTCGAGACTCGTGTTCCATCTAAATTCAAATATGTTCCGCCTTCCGATAAGCAGGCGAAATTTATTCAAATAGGAAAATTCCGAATTCAATCAATTGATCCAAATATTAATGCTCGACATACTTTCCTCAAGTCATAAAAATCGCATTGCAAATTCCAATCCACTCTCCACTCTCGCTCAAGTTTAACGTCTTTTCTAATAATAAAAGGAAAATGTTATTACTGCCGGGAAACTCTTATTAAAATACCATTCCCTTAAAGACCTTTTTAGTCTTTTTTAAGCCTTCAGCTTAATCCATATTATAATTCAATAAAAGCAATTTCTTTATTTCAATTAAATTGATTAAATTTACAAAAAAGGGATGATAGTTTTTGAGAACTAGTAAATAGATTTAGTTTATTTAATTAAAAATTTAACGAAATTTCCCTTTCAATCTTTGTAAGGACCATGCAGAGTCTCAATCTCAATCAGCGGGTTAATTCTTTTCATGACTATTTGTTTTCAGTGCACTATTATTCAATGAATAGCATATGCACTAGGCCGGTTGAAAAGGACCCCGTTAATGCTACCTGTCCAGGACCTCAGAGGAGACAGTCGAATTCTTACCATTTCGGCTATAATGCGGGTAGTTTATTAAAATAGTATTTGATAATATTTCCATAAATTCTTTTTGAAGCATTTTGAGATGAATTTTTAAAATATGTTTTATACATTTTATGATTCTTCGTTATTATTAAAATGTGAAATCTGTAAAAAAAAATTCATCCAATTTCATAGAAGTCAGTTTCATTGGGCATGGTTTGACTATTGTAATGGAAGGTTCTATATTAAATATAGAAATTATTTTATGAAACATCCCTATCGGACCTTTCTAAGAACTACGACTACTTAAACGATGTGCACGAGAGGGATACCAGAAATAATTGTTTCTCTTTTACTCCGAAAGTATGTGAAAAAGAAACTAAAGTATAAATTTTTGATTTTTTCAGAATATTGTATAATATTAATTTATTTAAAAATGCATGCATTAAATTTTTTAATTACAAAACACTGTAATTAAGCATGATTAAACACAGAGGCGTTCTGTAAAACACTCGCCACGCTCTAGACTTTAACGCACCGGTTAATTAATGCCTAACCTTATCTACCTAGTTGTATATATAACTATTTGTTCATTGAAGTAGTTTTTTGTTAAAAAGATTGAATTATTTTTTAAAGTCTCTTTTCACAAAAATAATTTTACGCTCATTAAGAGCGAGGATTTGGGAAAAGCGCTTCCAACTCATAATGTCGCTCTTTATTAAGCTTTTTCATAATAAATAATTTAAATTGTTATATTTATTTATTTTATAATAAAAATATTTAAATAAACTCGTGACGTTATATAAGTTAAACGTAGCATTTTTATCAATTTATTCAATTATTCAAATTGGTGTTGTAATGTAATCATAACCAATTCAATTGGGGTTGAGTCTAAAAATAGAAACCATTTGATACAATTTAAATTTCCAAAGGGAATCGAAGGATCAATTTACAACATCTACTCAGTCAAGACCCTGGTCAGGCTGTAAATCCCAAAATCCAATTTATTCGCCCACATTTACTTTTCTGTCAAATATTTCACCCTTTCCTTGATCTTTGCTCTGAGTGTTTAAGATGATTTGGTAGCGGAAAAAAGTGAGAAATTTGAGCTTTGTGTCTAATAAAAAAAGTTGCCCCAACTATCCCCAATTTGAAGCAACAATAAATTAAACCTTCCTCTTTGAAAATGGACCTTTTTTCATTTTTACCCACGTCACTATTTTTCATAGTCGTGACTGAACCATAAAGCCCATCATTTATAAAAGTAAAGTAAAACATGTAGTGGGTTCAGATGGGAGAAAGTGGATGTGTCTCATGCATTACATAGTTTGTAGAAGAAATGGTTTCATCATCATTTGTGGCAATTATTCTATAATAATCAGAGTAGATATGTTTGTTTAATTTAGAAAAAATTGAAAGTTTAGACGTCATAG
Source organism: Clogmia albipunctata (assembly GCA_001014945.1). NCBI lineage: Eukaryota > Metazoa > Arthropoda > Insecta > Diptera > Psychodidae > Clogmia > Clogmia albipunctata. The sequence goes on from JXOV01002767.1 coordinate 37,979, forward strand.
CAAATGATTTAATGAAAATATCTAACAAATAGATTTAGCTCCAAATTACTTTAAGTATATAATATCAATAATAAATCAACATTCCTTTGCTGCAACTTATCATCTATCTAAAAATTTTAGGGAATATTTTACTTGTAATTATTGAGATCGCGCCAGAAAGTCAGGTGACCGATTTACTTGAAGTCTAGTTAAATTTAAACAAAAATTCACTATAAATTAAATAAAATATATAATTGAATTAAATTAATATGTAAAATAACGTAAATATTCTTTACCTCTAAAAATTTAACCCTTCAAAAAATTAAGATCTTTTAAAAGTAACAGTGAAAAGATGTGAAGAAAGCAATAACGTATATAATTTTCTATCAAAAATGATAAAACCGAAATTCGCCTTGAAATTTTTCTTCTGTTTTCAACGACTCAACAGCCGTTACCGGTCTTGGTCTCAACAATTGGTTTTGCGTATACAAAGTTTTTCAAATGCCCTTACTATTCAATTGCCAATCTTTCTCAATTGAAAATTGAATGTCATGATCGCAAATCATTATTTATTATGATGTGATTAGCACCATGAACAAATGATTATACACAGAGCCTATTTATTGGCATTCATTGAATAGCAGCAAATTACTAGTATTATAGAAAGATCCGGTTTATCTCTTCGAATCTATGCGCTCCAACCATGCTTTGAAAACTTTTCTGATTCCGTCAAATAGTATTGACGATACTAGTTGTTCGAAAGTTGAGAGGGATATACGTTTTTTTTACAAAAATGTTGTTAGAGAAAACAAGTAATGAAATTCGAATGAAAAAAGTTACGGTATGATCAGGGCTCGATGTTTTAGAGCGAACCAATTCTGTAACAACGCTTTAACTACTGCGCCACTCCGGTTACAAAGGTAATTTTAATTGTTGGTTTATCTTTAGGAGAAAAAAAATCATTTAACATTATCACAGTATAAGGAAAATAGTTATTAAACTAAACAAGTACTGTGGACGCCGCTTATTAGGATCACTCTGGGATCGGCATAATTTGGCCCTATTAACCGATTGGTCCTTTTAAGCGATTAGTAGTGAAAAACTAATAATTAAACAAAAGACTGAGTTGTCGTCACTTGTACTTGTTCTTGTAACTCTTTGTAAAAGTGATCTTAGCCACAGAATGACTCTATAAAGCGATGGGTTTGGCTCCATTAAGCGATGAATTTTTATTGTATTTATATACGGCCGATCGGTGCCTAGCGATTTTCGCCCAATAAAGCGATTGTTCCTATTAATCGTGGCCTTAATAAGCGGCGTCCACTGTATCTTATTTGCTAGCATAAGGCTGGAATTGCCAATTTAAGTCCTAAATAGAGAACTTGTGATCGTAAGATTCGGCATAGCATCAAATTTAAAGGAAATTGTTACATAAACTGAATTTATGGCAAATTTAGAATCAAAGGCCTAACCTTCCTTTGTTTATTTCTAATATATTTTGACATATAAAAACAATTTTTATATGAGGCCTAAAAATAGAAATTACATTAGTCCCTCTGTCATGGACATAATCCTGACCTGACCTTTGTTTCTGTCAAATTACATACACAAAATTTTAATAAGGTTTCAAAGAATTTAAATTATTCAAATAAAATAAGTTATTTAGATTGACTTATAATTTTTAAATATTCGGTGTCACTAATAAAGAAATAAAAAAAAAAAAAAATTTTTAAATAGAATAATTTTAAACAGAATTATAAGTTATAAATGTTAATATTACCATATTTAAAGATTGCGCAAATTTAAATTGCCATGCCGTCTTTTATTAAAACTAACAATTACGCTCAATTTTGAACCAGGACATCAATATATACTGCTTAAAGTTTCCATAGCTCCAAACTTTGAGAATACAATTATTAGGTTAATATTAATATCATTATAAAGCTGCAACACCATAATTGCCCAGGGTAATTGAATCAACCAATTGAACCGGGCTGTCAAAATCCGCTCTGGAGCATTTGACTTATTTGGTAGGATACTACATGAATAATGAAATAAAGTTTTATGGCCCGAAGCAGATTGGCAAATATATTTGGTTCCCACATTGGCAAACAAGTGTTTAAGTGCATTAACTGAGGCAAAATCGCACCCAACACCGGTTATCAGTGCAATGCTGGACGACGAACAATGCATTTGCAAATCGATTTCAGTTTCATTCAACCCACATTTTCCCATTAACGGTATGCAAATTGCTTACGCTTGGCCGAACACTTTAATCGGATTCTCTCACCGAAATGTTGTCCATAAATGAATTGACACAGAAAGTCTAATTGGCATTTATGTTCCGCAAACAGTTACATGGACCATGTTGTGGAGAAGATAAGGCGCTTAGCAATTTTAATGCAATGCAAAAACCTGCTTTTATGGAAATGGCGTGAATTATGCGTTAATTATCATAATGAAAGCAACAAAAAACGGTGTTAATTTGTTAGAGCATTTATTCCATTATTTGCAAATTTGTAGCATTTTACAAATTGAATTCATGTTTATATGTGAAAGTGGCGCTCTGCATAAAATAAATAAATTAAAATGATGTTTCTTCCATATTTTAATCTTAAAAGAGAAATACACGAAACTCCATTTGAATTTTATTATTATTTGATTTCTTACAATTATAGCTTATTTTGATATTTAGTTAGATAAAATCAATATTTTCCTTATATTAAACAAATTCTACCGCACTTGTGCTTGTTCTTATCTACTAAATGTCGAATTTTCAGCGGGATTACATTAAAAATAACAGAAATATTTGTAAAGGGTAAAATAGTGTCGCCACGGTTTTTGCCTTCCAAAACAAGCTCAAATAAATTGTTTTCATTTTTTGTTAGACATTCAAACCCTCAATGAATCCCTTAACCCAATTACAAAAGGATTTTTAAAAGTATAGAAAGAACTGGATATATTGATGGTTAAATTCAATGAAATGACTGTAATCAAATACCTGCAACGAAGTTGTAATTTATTGAAGAAAAAAATAAATAAAATTGTATATTCATTGCAAAAGAGTAGTATTTTTTTAAAAATAAACCAATGTTTTTTTAAGTTTTGGTTGTCATTTGATAGAAATGCAAGAAGTTTCTCCTTCGCACAAGTACTTTTATTTAACTGTAAAATCGTCAGGTAATACCGTTAAATAACGCTAAATACTGTTCCGACTTCAATATAAAAATTCAATCAATGTGAATCATATAAACTTGTTCAATTCGTTAATTAAGAATTCTTTAAAACACTTGTGCTCTAAAAACGACTTTGACAGAACAAACAATATGAATTTTATGTTACTAAAACGAATAATAGTTATTTGTGCTAGATCGGTGTAAAGTTAACGAGTGAAACATTCGAGCCGAAGGCGAGTTTTTCATCGTTTCCGAGTTAAAAAAAGGACTTTACATCTGAAAACATAACGTTTTTTGCAATACACTTATAAGCACTGAAATTTTTACAATTTCATATTAAATTTCATTATTTACAATGAAAATTTTAAAACTGACATGTTTCACAAGTATTTCAAATGAAAACTTTACTTATACAGTTACCGTTAACGATTGGAATTCCTCTTAACCACTTGGTCATAAGGCAAATGCCTATTTTATTGTGACATAGAACATTTGTTGCTTTAATTTA